>MU777466.1:73400-118072 GCA_026770625.1 Nicotiana glauca
CCCCCCCCGGATAAGGGGACCTCGCTTCCAATTCTTAGTAATATATGGTAAAATAATTCAGTTTAACACTCAACTATGTGCCCATCTACCAAACTGGGGCAGAAAATTTTCTTTGTTTTGTCTATTTTTGTTGAAATCAGGTACCCGTTTGGAGAACAGGGAGAAGCAATTCAAGTTTCAGCAATCAGACGCCCACCTGAAGAGCAAGGGAATATAGTTCAAGTTTCAGCAATCAGGCACCCACCTGGAGAGCGAGGGAATACATTCAAGTTTCAACAATCAGGCACCCACCTAGAGAGCAAGGGAGTACAGTTCAAGTTTCAGCAATTGGCGCCCACCTGGAGAGCACGGGAATACAATTCAAGTTTTAGCAATCAGGAGCCCACCTGGAGAACAAGGGAATATATTTCAAGTTCATCAATCAGGCGCCCACCTGGAGAGCAAGGGAATACATTCAAGTTTTAGCAACCAAGCGCCCACCTGGAGAGCAAGGGAATACATTCAAGTTTTAGAAATCAGGCGCCCACCTGAAGAGCAAGGGAATACATTCAAGTTATAGCAATTAGGCGCCCACTTGGAGAGCAATGGAATACAATTCAAGTTTCAGCAATCAGGCACCTACCTGGAGAGCAAGGGAATACAATTCAAGTTTCAGCAATCAGGCGCCCACCTGGAGAGTAAGGGAGTACAGTTCAAGATCTAGCTTTCAAATTTTTAGAATATTTGGTAACATGATTCAGTTTAACAATCACATATGTGCCCAGCTACCAAACTAGGGTAGAAAATTTTCTTTGTTTTGTTTATTTTTGTTGAAATCAGGTACCCACTTGGAGAACAGGGAGAAGCAGTTCAAGTTTTAGCAATCAGGAGCCCACCTGGAGAACAAGGGAATACATTTCAAGTTCAGCAATCAGGCACCCACCTGGAGAGCACGGGAATACATTCAAGTTCAGCAATCAAGCGCCCACCTGGAGAGCACGGGAATACATTCAAGTTCAACAGTCAGGTGCCCGCCTGGAGAGCAGGGAAATACATTCAAGTTCACCAGTCAGGAGCCCACTTGGAGAAAGGGGCAGTATCTCAAAGTACAATTCGAGTTCAGCAATCAGGCATCCACCTGGAGAAAAGGAAAACATCTCATAGTACAAGTCAAGGCGGCAACAACGGGATTTCAACGGGAGAATACAAGTCAACAAGGCAACAAAAACCACAAGAGTAAGTTTGAAGATATAGATAGAATTTTTGTAATGCATAGATCATAGTCTAGTCTAGCTTCTTTTTATTTTGACATGGTGTAATAAGGGGTTCAGTAAGCACTAGCAGCAGCAACAGCAACAGCAACAGTGACATCACAGCTTCATGGTATTCCCAGCTACCAAACATTCCTGAACTACACTGACCTGATTCCTTTTTAGCCAAGGATATGTAGGCAACCTCGGAAGCAGGGTGCGGTCAAATCTTTCAAAAATGCTTCCCACGGAGTATTCAAACAGGCAAAAATCGCTCGTATCTGCCCACTTTATCTTTGCACGAAAACTCTTCATGTTTCCGAGCAAAGAGGGGCAGCTGTGAGCACGTGATTTTTGCCCTATATGAATTATTCCCACAAATTCAAAACAAAATAATTTTTTTCGTTGTTTGAAATTTTGTGGATTTTTGTAGCATTTTTCGTTAATTGTTTGCATTTGTCTGTGCATATTTATTTTATTTAATTAATGAAAAATACAAAAATATGTTGTATTTGCATTTAGAATTTAATTCTACATTTTAAAATTAATAGAAAATTAGTTGTTTTATAAAATAAAAAAGGAGGGGAAATTACAAAAATAATTCATTTTGTACATTTTAATTTTTAGTTTTTGATTTTCGTAGTTTTCCTTTAAATTTGGTTTTTAATTATTTATGATTAATTAGTATTTTTGGTAGGCTAACTTAGTTTTATGATTTAATTTAGGACCAAATTTTCAATTTTGAAAAAAAAAAAACAAAATTAGAATAAAGAAAAAATTAAAAGAAAAAGGAAAACACGAGAAGGAATTTCGGTTTGGGCTATTTGTAGTTTAATTTCCACAGGCCCAGGTTATTTGTTCCTAAAACCTGCCCTAAGTCCAGCCCAGGACCCGCCCAATACCCGGTCCAGCTTCCCCCCAATCCAAATGACCACGTTTTGAGGCGTTCGATCTGGGCCGTTGAATTGGTTCGATCAGACGGTCCTGAAGTGGGGTGGGTTTGGTATAATACTGTCTGAATCTCAGTACCCCCCCCCCCCCAGATCCGTCTCTCTTATCTCATCACACATTCAGAGACCGAACATGAACCCTAAATGCCGCCTTGATTTTCCATCGGCTCCAGTCGACGGCACCACCATCAATCAGCCTCAAAACAACACCCTGGAACCCTCTCCATATCCCCATTCCAAATATCCAACCCTTTACCCTCGAATCAACCCGGAACTCCTCGAATCTCGAATCTAATTCAAGCCCAAAAATTTCGAGCAAACTCAAATTCAAGATTTCAGTAAGGTTTGGGTCCTAGTTCGACGTTATTCATGTGTTCTTGATAAGAACACATGATTAATGTCAAACTTGACCGGGAAATTCTGAAGATTCGAAGTTTTCTTGCATTTCTTATAGTCTAGGCTATTTTTAGGTATGTTGTTGAGTTTTACTTTTCATGTGAGTTCTTTTATCATCATCTTCTGTTTCTTGTATATATGTTTTGATTTTTCTTTTCCTTTTCTGATTTTCTGATACTTCAAACCTTTGGCATGTTTTCCCATTTTAAGTTAATTATTGTTTCTATGATTGAATGTTGGTTTATTTTGGCTTGCCCTTTTATTTGGGCCTTTGAAGCTTTTAGGTCGAAAAGTTTGCTGACTCTGTTTGGTTACCCTCCTTCCCTCTTCTTCAAAATTTGCTTGTGAAACCCCAGGTGTAGTTTGGGCTCAAAATAAAGGGTTTAGTCCAGAATTTGTAGATTTAGACCCACTAAACGAATTGGGTCAACTCGACCCGTATTTCTGCTTAGCCGGAAGGGTAATTAACCAGGGTTCGAGAGGTAGTCTAGGAAATTGGCCTAGGGAATCTTGGGTGTAACAGATTAGGAAGCTTCTAAGAAGTTGGGCTGGGGGTTTAATTTGAACTTTAGATTTTCAACTAAGGGTACTTAAGCTAAAATAAAAATTGAAAAAGGGCCTATTTGCAAAACTGAATTGTCCAGGCTGCCCTACTTCCCTTGCCTATAAAGGCACCCTATCTTGCCATTCACGGAAGACTTGAGAGATAAAAAAATAGAAAAAAAAACGGCTGGATTTCTGAAATACATCACTGTTCCATTGAACATCTGCTTTGTTTTGTTCAGTTTTGATTTCGGAAATGGTGACTAATTCTGGGTTTGTAATGATTTGAATTTGAGTTTTGGAACAAGTTTGTTTTATCTCAAAATTTCTGCTTGTCGAACAATGTTTCATTGGTTGCTATTTGGGATAATTTCACTCTTTTAAGTGGTTGAATCTATTGCTGATCACTGCTCCTAGCTGCTGACACTCTTGTTCTTGCTATATTTTGCTCTCCATGTATTATCCCTTCCTTGGATATGTAGATTGGAAGAACAAGGGTCTTGTTTTGCTTGAATAACAAATTGGTTGCATTAGTTTGGGAATATGCCATTTCTTTTACTTCTGAAAATCAATTAGATCTTATAATTAGTTTAGTTTTTGGTCGTATTTGTTCTTCCCTGATTCATATTGAGTTTGTTGTAAGTTCGGATGAGTTATGTGTTTGCAAGGCTATGGTATAGATAAGTTCAGGTTACTTGTTTGGTATAAAAGGACTTTAAGTTATTGTGAAGAATTCGATCAAGATCTATAGTGGTGAGGTCATTTATTCATGTTTTCTGCCATCATCAGTGTTATTTTAGTATCAGTTCATCTCTGAATGTATTAAGATGTCAAGTAATGTATTTGGCTAAAAATGATCTCATTATGCTATGAGTTATATTTAATCTGCTTATGTTACATGTGGATGTTCAAGGTTGATATGACTTTGAGTAATTGTCTTGATTCATAGTTGGGGTTGCCTTTTTAAGCAAATGATTATTTTAAAGTGACTGTTGCAATTTCATGGCAATTGGTTCCGAATGCACGAAAGGAATTATCAGAATGTTGAGTCCTTAGGACATTTTTAGAAGCGTTTATTAATTTGATTCATGTTCCATGTTGTTTGCAGTTTGTTAATATGTTTTTTTTATCAACAATAGAATGGAAATATGAGGTTGGGCCTAATGCAGGCCCATATAAGGGTTAATCCAATTCTGACTCTTTTTTTCACCACGAATGAGGCTCGTTCGAGCGCAAAGTGTGATGATTTGTTAGGGGGATACGTCCAATTGCTTGTTCAAAATAATTTTCTTTGGGCTCGTGGGTTTCTAATGTGTTGCTTTTAAGTCATTTCATAGGATAAAGTCTTTAACTTAAATAAATTAGAATCCTTTAAGTTTTCCTTAATTAAATAGTGGGGGTGAGCTATACTAGATAACACAAATAGTTATGGCCCTCCAAATGTGCTTCGAACTCCTTTTTAAATTAGAATTGAGGTGCGCCGTGCCAAACAAAAATGATAATAGCATGGCCCTCGGTTAATTACTCTTGTTTATCCTTAGAGTTTGAGGTGCGCCATTTAGCAAATTTCTATGGCCCTACAAACACTTTAATTAGTTATTAATGAGGAATATTCATAGAAAAACTTTTAGGGTCGTTTAATATACTATCGCGGTTGTGGACACCTTCGCGTGACATGATTGCGATTCTAAAAACAAAATCAGAGTATGCGTTCGCGCAACTTTGGCCAAACTCTCTTAATAATAATAAAGCATTATTAATTGTGGACACGTTCGTGTGACATGATTTTTGATGCGCCAAACAAACGGGTACACGTACGCGTGACCCGTTTCAAGATAATTTTCCTAATTTAAAAGCGTTAAAAGGTAAAAATACTAGTTTCTAAAATCAGGAATTAAACAATTTTATAAGCCAAGTATGATCAAAGTGACCGCGCTAGAATCACGAAACTCTGGAATGCCTAACACCTTCTCCCGGGTTAACGAAATTCCTTACCCGGATTTCTGTGTTCGCAGACTGTATAACAGAGTCAATCTTTACTCGATGCGGGATTCTAAACCAGTGACTTGGGACACTATAAATTATCCCAAGTGGCGACTATGAATCTAATAATTAATCCCGTTTCGATTGTCACTTAAATTGAAAAAACTCCCTTATACCCTTTCGGGGGTAGTAAAAGGGAGGTGTGACAGAGTGTTGTAAGGTTTCAGTAGATCATGTGTATACTAAGACATGTAAGCCTTTTGATAAAGTGCCTTAAGGAAAGAATATATATCCACCCCTATGGTAAAAGGCAATGAGAGATTCAAAAAGATAGATACAAGTTTTAACAAGTAAAAGGATCAAGATGAAGGAGGGCACGAGGCGCCCAATTAATGAAGATTATCAGTATTTACAAATTCAGGAAAAGGAATATAAGCCTTTTGAGTTACCTTTAACAATAACAGAGGTACGTACAAATGGCCACACCCATAGCATTTATGTCCTATGGAAGTTAACACAAGTAGTATAAGAAAATGGCAGGATATCAGGATACGGCTGGGGTTAGATTAACCCAAAATGGTGAATAGATTGTTTGTGTTAGTGGATATTTCTGAAGGATATTACAAATGTGCTAATAGATATCCTTGTGAGACACCCAGGTGCACTCTAGAATATTACAATTAGATGTGAATACTAGCATGATCAAAAAAGTTCAGAAGATAGGCACTGAAAACCTGGAAGGGATAAATATTACCTTAGTACACTCCCGTACCTAATAGAGCGAGAACGTTGAGAAACTCGAATAGCCACTGGATGAAGCAAAGGGAAGCTAAAACCAAAAGAATTTTCTATTGATGATTTCAGAATAAAGTGATAGACATAAATGTTAGCAGGAAATAGAAAAGAGATAATAAACATTATAAGTAAGATATGATACATGGATGACAACGGTAGATCAAAAAGATGACAGCATCACAGAGTCTCTAGTCAAGTGAAGGAAAAGACGAGAGGTGACAGACCTTGAGACAACAAAAGAATGTAGGCCATAAAGTTTTATCCTAATTTTGAGAAATAATTTCATGACTCTAACATGATTACCAAAAGGAAAAGTTAGACCCAGAGTCATAGAAATCAGTATGAGTTGGTAAACAAGATAAAGTAAACATGAATTAGGGATTGGATGATTTGATAATGGTCGACATCATGAGAATTTCATATTTCATTCTGGCGATAATATAATGGAAAAAAGAAGAAGATTCATAAGAAATTTAGAGAATGATCATTCAGGAAAACGCTTCCCTAAAGCAAGCAATGTGAGCAAAGTTCAGCTTAAGGGACGATATGTGCCAGTTACACTAAGTGTCACCCTTGCGAGTAAGGAATTTTGTTATCCTTGGTACAGAAGTATTACCGTAAGGTGAGTAAGGATCATCAATGATGCGAAAAGACAACAAAGATAAAGAGATAAAACATCTCTAGGTAGATCATCGTAGCTCTAAATCTTAATACTCTCCTAAAGGGCGGAATATGAAGCGATGTGGCATGAAGTCAAAATTAAGTGGTTCTAGTAACTATGGAATGCTAAAGGAAGAATGCGATAAAAATGAGAAAGGAATGATATTGAAATTATTCAAGGCCTATAGATATGCAACGATTACAGAACATTATGCATACACGACGTCAAGGAGAGAAAATAAGGGTTCCTGCCCGGGATGTTTTTGATAAATAAGGAGCCAGTGCGAAGGGTAAGTTAAGACAAAATAAATAATCCAAGAATGATTACGTGGAATACTAATATGAGAATGGGCCAAAAAGTAGTCAGTAGTTGATTCAGGAAAATCCTGGTTATGGCTAGACAAGAGGATACAAAAAAGTCAACAGATCGTGCAAGATAAACATAGTGAACCCTAACATGAGGCATTCAGTCTCGCAGATATGACATCGTAACCTTGAGAAATATTAAGATAGAAGTTGGGGTAGTAAAGGTACAGTGTGAGGGTTACGATGATAAAAGAGAGTACCACTGAGAAGACAATCAAAATATCAACTCAAAAGCAACCCTACAAGCACAAGGGCATGGAGTAAGTAACTACGAACAATTATAGGCGAGAAAGGACATCAAAAAAATTATTATGTAATAAGCTCGCAGCTTTACAAGAGTTAGAGGGTCTTCCTTAAGTGCTACAATGAAAGACTAGCTGAGGAATAAGGAAGAAGTCTTTAACCTATGTTCAGTGACCCAAAGAGGAAATGGTCTTATAACAATAGTCTCACAACAACATTGTATGCAATCCATCAGAAAATGGAACCTATAGTGGCCAATGAACGGGAAGAAGAAAAAAAAACAAAATCAAAAGGTTATATTCAAGATCATATGGGTTGATGGAATTCCAATATGCATGGGCACTAAAATAAGCCAAGTATTCATACAACAAGTGGCAGAACGACCAGGAGAAGCAATTGCTTGCATTTAAAGAAAGTTGAGAAGGAACAAAAGGAATTATTCGATCAATGATCCATAGATAATTACATAATGAATGCACCTAAGATTTCGAAGTATTATCTATGCGGCATATATGTTGAAAATCATACAGTCGTAGAAGATTCCGGTATAATTTTAAAGAAAGAATAGACAAAGGATTAAATTATTAGAAGATTGTATCATGGATATTCCATAGCGTCCATGAAGGGATAAAGTAATAACTAATACCATGAGCCGCAGATCGGAAGATAGCTTAAGCCTACATAAAGGTTGATAATAGGGAAGAGAAAAATAAAGAGTTACATCAACTAAGTAAATTAGAAATTTGATTATTGGACCTAAAAAATTATGGACACCATGATTGAGAACATTGCAGAATCACTCTTAATATCAGAGGTGCACGAGAGATAATAAAGCAGTCATATATTATAATGGCAGTACGATAAATCCAATTTAAAGAGTACCAGCCTCATAAAAAGTCAGTATGAAACTCTCACCGAATCATGTAAAGAGGTGCAAGTATTATAATAGAAATTCAAGTTGTGGATGTAAATATACCTATGTGGAAGGGAGGTCATGAAATAGATAGAATATGTGATGCGAGACTTAAAAATAAGTAAGGTAAATGTGGACAATGTACGATATTATCAAATACAGAAGGTTATGAATAGTCCTTACTTCGGATAGAAGGCTAGAAGTGCGGGGATTTAATATCCGGGAATGTTAGTGGCAACGTCAGTGACATGTCATCCAGCCTATGGTTTCTAGGTATTAAGAAGCCTGATTAAGAGAGTAAAGAAGAGCTAGAGACGATGTGATGTCTCGCTTGATGTTCCAGAATAACATAAGAAAATCTATGATGCAAACAAGTTGAAAATATTGCAAGTAACATAAATAGATATGTGTAGGTCGCAAGCTATTGTATTGTAAAGCGACAAGGTTCTAGAAGATAGGAGTAAGGATAAGAAAGGGCGAGTGAGAATCTGACGAGAATGGATAAGTCCTCAGGATTAAATCCATGAAACCAATAGAGTTAATCGTTTCTCTAAGTTATAGGACGCTCAGTATAGCTTGAATAAACTCAAAGGAGCCTAAGACTAGTAGCATTTAGAAGAGATAGAATGTAGCCCTGGTAGTAGAATAAGAGTAAAACTATAATTGATAAAGGATGACGTTTGGGCCTTCGATTGAGTAATTATTTGACGAAAAAAAAGGGATTCATGAATTATACGGGATTGAAATACCCAAGTAACGTGAATCACATTGATATACTATGAAATACGGTTATGGAAATATAGTATCGCCCTTAGGTGGGTCAGTTGAATCACTTCAGATATCCCCCAGATGAGATGTAAGCCCTAGTGATAATGTATTACATAAGAAGTTTCAAGTTATCATTAGCAAATTGTAGATCAACATTGTGGTGAATCAACAATGGATCGATAAAAGTTACAAAGTATGAGATGAGATTAGGCAATCATTCTTAAGATGAACGGTAATGAAGAAGCATTAAAGTACTTAGATTTATACATATAGGATAAGAAACAAGAATAACCTGGAGTTTGGTAGCAGACCTCAGTAACGATAAATCGATGTAAGAGTGATGGTGTACTAACCTACCTAGATGTAGTAAATCCATAAGGATATATAACCAAAGCTATGAAACAAGATATAGTAATATTCGTAAGTTCAACAAAGTACCGAGTGAAGAACTTCAAGTATACCTAAAGGGACAACTTGTCATAATTCTATATATGTTCACAAAGTGAAGCCTAGAGATAGGCTAAAAGCTGGAGGAAAAGGGAGAAAAGAGTTGCATAGGCACACATACAAGGAAAAAGTCGTACAGGCTGCATGACAAAAGGTAGCAACAGTTATGAGATTGGAAAAATTCTGACCATAAGTTTTGGTGTGAGAAAGAGGCCTAAATGGGGGAATGCCTGGCCGTTGGATTGATTCATATAATAGTTTCCTAGATGGCAAGGAGAGTAATAAAGTATTCGAAAAACATAGGATTATGAAAATGATAAGTACATCAGTCAACATTCAAGGACGAATGTTCCAAAGGGGGAATAATTTTACACCCCATATTTTCGTACGTGAAATTGCGCCTTAAATAAATTGATGAAAGCTCGGAAATGAGATGTTACATCCCGCATTTTTATACGTTAAATTTTTGTCATAAGTCAATTGACATAAAGCTCGGGAATGAGATTATTTTGAGATCATTAGTATTACGTTATTTCAAACAAGTGATAAGTAAATTCGTGAAGGCAAGAGGGTAATCAAATTGATTCAAAAAAGCGAGTTTCATCGAAGTTTGCCATTTTGGGATAAAATACGGTCCGAACTATAATACCCGGTAACTATGGACTAGTGCCATAAAAGGTACCACCTGACCATGATAGTAAGGTGTATAAAGTGTGTTAAAAGGGAATAGTATTTTAAGTAATTTTAGATAATTCTTAACTACGTGGGTATTTGGTTAGTTATTGGATTAGTGGAGAATTAATAAGTTGATTAAGGAGTTGGTAGATGATTAATTGGGGTCTTTGGATAAACACTATGGAACCTAACGTGGCAGCCAACCTTGTCCAAATTAATGACTCATAATTCTTATGATAAGGTGTCACATTTAGTGGCTTAGTAATTACAAAGTGTGGGGCCCACACCCACTTAAATAAAAGGCCTATCAAATTACAAATTGAGATGCTTATATCAAGATGCAATAACGGATGGAACTCTCAAATTTAAGAGATCTCTTATCTTATTGAAAGTAGCATAGTAAGGCTTGCTAAGTAAAGAATGGAGCTCGACATTTCGTATGAAATTGCAGCAGCGTGAAGTCGCGACTCTAAGGTTGCACGATACAATCTTTTCCAAGAATATCATATGAAGTTTTTCCTACTCGATCCGTCGTTACGTGTTGTCGCAATTGATGCGTGTTAAAGACATTGTCAAGAGAATCGGCTCAGGTATGTTAAGGTTGTCCCTTCTTTCTTTTGGCACGATCGATACGACACAAACGAAATGAGCAAATGCACAATTTTCATAAATGACTCTATTCAGAGAAATACTAGAGATGCTTATGTTCTTGATTCCCCGTGTGTCATATTATTCTATCATCTTTTCATGGATTTCAAAAAATACGTAAGTTGATAAAGTTTATTTTATGACATTAATCAAAGGCATAATGGTCTTATAACACTCTAAAATATTTTATTAATGTACTTCTCATGCATTGCATTCATTTGCATTGATCCATGACCATATGGCATTATATACGCATATATATATATTTATATGGAATATGGTATACGTTGATGATTTACCCATAGTGGCCGAGATGATATGATGCGATGCCCTCAGAGGCTTGATGATGTTATGAACGCATATACCAACGCATGGTATAACATTTATACCCATATGCATGACATTATAATATTAAATAATTCTCAATGATATTCAGATATACATATTGAATCTTTTACTCCATAATTCTCTTATGTCTATTGTTTACTGATTTTCATTCCTTACATACTCGATACATTATTTGTAATGACGTCCCTTTTGCTTGGGGAAGATGCATTTCATACCCACAGGTCCTGATAGACAGGTTGAGAGTCCTCCAAGTAGGCTATCAGCTCAGCGGAAGATGTTGGTACGTTCCATTTGTTTCGGAGTTGCTTATTTGGTTAGTACGATTTAGAAATGTATTGATTGGTATGTTGGGGCCCTGTACCGGCCTTATGACATTTCTATACTCTTAGAGGCTTATAGACATATGCCATGTATATGAAAGATTGTATGATCTTGTCGCCTATGTTCAGTGTACGAGTGATAATTTTGGCCTTATAGGCCCGTACATCATATGTATAAGTCTGTATATCAGGTTGGGTCGTTTTATGTCAAGTGTTCTCTCATGTTTTATTCTTGTTACCTCATACAGCCCTTCTGGCCTATTTACCCATGTTGATGTAATGAGAAAGATACGTTACATTGGTACTCGGTTGAGTAAGGGCAATGGGTAACCGTAGTGGCCCATTAGTTTGGGTCGTGACACTCTCTTTGGGACACATGGTATTGGAAAAGTCCATAAACTATCGAAAATGGGGTACATGACCCATACATCCAACCGATTTATGATCTCCTTCTTGACCACCTCTTGTATTTCTTCATTTAACCTTCTTTGATGTTCAACGAAGGGTTTGGCACCCTCTTACAACATAACCTTGTGCATACAAAAGGCAAGGCTTATGCCCCGGACATATGCCAATGTCCATCCAATTGATATTTTCCTCCTTTGTAGCACCTCCAATGTGGACTCTACATACATGTTAGTCAAACACAAAGAAATGATAACCGATAAAGTAGAAGTAGGGCCAGGGAATTCATACATGAGATGTGGAAGCAATGGCTTTAACTCCAAAGTGGGAGGCTCCTCGATGAGGGATTTGTTGGAGGAGTCTTCCGATTTTCAAGATCCAAAGATAGCTTGCGGGGTTCATAAGTATACGACCTCATTCCTTGCAATGCATTCACACACTCCACATAACTTTCTTTCTCCCCATCATCGTCAATATTGAGCAAAACGGCTTCCAAATTATCCTCAACATTCATTATGGCACTAGCATCATCAATAACCACACCCGTCACCAAATCAACGAACAAACAAACTTCATTGCTATTCGGTTGCCTTATAGATTTGCACACATGGAAGACCACCTTCTCATAACCCACCCAGAAAGTGAGCTCACCGGCTTCCACATCAAAGGGATCCTTCCTCGTAGTAAGGAAAGGTCTACCCAAAATAATAGACACCTTATAGTCCACTTCACAATCAAGAATCACAATGTCCGCTGGGAGGATGAACTTGTCAACTCGAACCAATCATCAATAATACCTAATGGCCTCTTCATAGTATGATCCGCCATTTTTAACCTCATAGAAAAGGTGCTTGGTAGACCAATCCCCAAAGTTTTGAACACCGAGTAGGGCATCAAGTTGATACTCGCCCCAATATTACATAAATCTTTGCCAAAATCGGCGCTCCCAATAGTGCAATGGATTGTGAAAGCACCCGGATCTTCTAATTTTGGAGCCATTGAGTTCACACTAGCACTCACTTTATGTGTCATCTTGACCGTTTCACAATTCATCGATCTCTTCTTGGTAACAAAGTCTTTCATGAACTTTGCATAACCCGGCATTTTCTCTAAAACCTCAACCGATGGTGCATTGATAGACAAATTTTCATCATGTCAATAAATGTTTTGAATTGGTCCTCACTATTTTTCTTTGCAACCCTTTGAGTGTATGGAGGAGGAGGACTTGGCATTGGTGCCTTAGCCTTTGGCACTACCAGTTTCGGCATGTCAATCATGTGTTCCGTAGACGGGTTCACTTCTTCTTACGTCTCCTCCACACTTTCATCAATATCAATTCTCACTTCTTCATTAGCTCGAACCACATTTCTTGGGATTTCATCTTCTTGAACCGCAACATCTTCATCCACAATCCTTTTTTGATTTGAGGTGGTAGCATCTCTACCTTTTCCATTTCTAGTAGTCACGTCCATAGTATGTCTTGTATTATTCCCACCCTTCGGGTTCAATACTGTATCACTAGGTAGTTCCCCCTTAGGATGTGTATTCAAAGCTTGCAAGATTTGGCCTAACTGAACCTCTAAATTGTGAACGGAAGTGTTATGAGAGGCTAGTTGAGCATCGGAGTCGGCATTTTTCTCCATCATCTGTTTAAACATATTCTCAATTCTACCCATCTTATTGCTATAAGAGCTTGGACCTTGAGAAGGATAGGGAGGTGGATTGCTCAGTTGTTGGAACATCATGGGCCTTTGAAAACCCGACTCCCGGTTGTTGTTGTTGTTGTTGTTCTACCCTCCTTGGTTATTACCTCCCTAATTGCTTTGATTGTTGCCACCCCAATTGCCTTGATGATTACTTCCCCAATTGCCTTGGCTACCTTGATTATTCTAATTTCTTTGATTATTGTTACCACCACTCCAATTGCCTTGGTGGCCTTGGCTGTTCCAATTTCTTTGGGACCGCTATTGTTGTTGATTTTATCCTTGAGCATTGTTTCTTTAGCCTTGAAAATTTTTGACATATTGAACTTCTTCTTCTTGCTCATTGAACGAATCACCTTGATCATAACCAATATCATATTTCATGAATTATTCCAGGCGGCTTTGTATTTGTTGACCTTGTTCCATCTCTTGTTCACCATCATATTCACACCTTCCATTGCATTCACTGGTTTTAGCCCTTGAACTTGTTAAAGTTGAGCTTTGGCCAATCGGTTAATTGTGGTTAGCAACTCGGCAATATCTTGCCCATGATCATGTAGTTCCTTGTGTAGGTTAATGACATTAGGGTCACCTTCCGGAACGTTGGCTCTACTTTGCCATGCCGATGAGGTATCCACCATCTCATCAAGAATTTCACAAGCTTCGGCATAAGGCATGTTGATGAAGTTCCCTCCGGCGAGTTGATTTATCACACATTGATTTGTTGTGTTGATCCCCCTATAGAAGGTTTGTTGGATCATGGCCTCGGTCATATCATTATTCGGGCACTCTATACCTCTCGGTAGTTTGAGTGATTTTGCCCAATTGGGCTTTCCCAATTCCGAATGGGTATTGCACAAAATAAGTGACATATGCTCAAGTCGGGTCTTACTATCTCTAGATTTGACCCTTTAATTGAAGCTATCAATTTCTTGAGTTCACCCCAACTTCTTGTTAGCTAAGGTTTTCTAGACTTAGTCTCTCTTTCTCAAGTACAGACTAAGTCAATTAGGCATGAACCAATGTTTGCAACTATTAATGCTTGAATACAAGCAAAAACTGGGCTAAATATCACTAACCCAATCACAAACAAGCCCTAAATCAAACACTCATTAAGTACCCATACGAGGGTTGGGCCATAACCCTAGCTAGAAATTTAACTACTCATGAAAAATACAGAAATTAAAGAAGAAATTAAGATAGAATACATAATAGTTAAGTAGGGTAAGAAAATCTAATGTTTAGAAGCTAATCTAGTACCAAAGCAGTAAAGAAAAATGGCTCAGGTGCTCTCCCAAAACAAAACTTCACCTAAAAATGACAAAAAGTTCTATTTATGCTAAGCTAAAAATATCTGACAAAAATGCCCCTACGAAGGTTGTGCGGCCGGACAATTCTAGTGCGGTCCGCACTCCTTAAACTTGGACTTTGGCTGAGCAAGACTTTTGCGGACCGCATAAAAATAAGTGCGGTCGCGCTCATGATTATGTCGTCGCACGAAAATAGTGCGGTCCGCATTTCTTCTTAAACTTAAAGTTCCTTCTCTCTGATCATAGTCTTCTGTAGACCGCATAATTGTGAGTGCGGTCACACTTGTCATCCTGCTTTATGGTGCATTATGCACTTCTTCATGGCCCAAAAACACAAGTCTCTGAACTACATCTTATGCGGCCGCACTAGAATTGTGCGGTATGCATTTTGCCTTAGAATACTGTTAGAGGTCGCCCTTAGGTTCTACGGCCGCACTCACTTTTGTGCGGTCCGCACTATGCCCCTTGTAGCATTGCTTTGGTCATTATCCAATTTTGACTCCTTTATAAATTGATTTTGACTTCTTTGTCATATTACTAGTATTCCTGCACGAAAGCACATTTCATTAGTTCTCAAGAATGTCTTTAAGCATTTTTGAGCTAAAACGCAAGTAAAAGAGAGCAAATAAGCGGTCAAAATCCCTACCTATCAAGCACCTCTAGGAAGTCATCAAAGTGGAATTCATCTTGAAGTCCCACATGGTTCTCCATTATGGTTTTAAGCAGGGATACCATGCACAGATTGTGGGTAGCAACAAGTTCTCTAAAATTCATTTTGAAGGTATCATTATTAGCCCACTTTATGCTCCCGGCTATAAAGCTAGTGAGCCTATTCATAGGGATATTCTGGTTGAGAGGATGTAGAGTCACATGATTCTCTTTGATGGGGAATTGGCTTCCCCTCAGAGTTGGGGTCATCACAACTGCGTACTTCGCTAGAGCCCTATTTATTATAGGACGAAGGTCGAAGGAGCATTTCATCAGTGCAACTAGGTAGTTGAGGATATACTTTTTATCCTATCTCTCTCCGGGAAGATCATAAGGCTTGTGTCTATGAGACTTGAGATTTTTGTGAACGAGCCTATGTGTGGGTGAATCTCCTCGATATTCTCTACCATATCTACCTCTTCTTGTTCCCGAGGAGGGGGGGAGAGCATGCATATGCAATGCATTCTGTTGTGGGCTGCATGGCTTGGACTTGTTGGGTTGCTATGAGAAGAATAGTGGGTTTGCATTGATCAATTTCATAGGTCGGGAAGAATGATAGGTCTTAGATTTTATTCATATTGAGAAGTGGGTTGAAGAGTGGGGGAGATTCCACTATTGGTGCATGTTATAGTACAGGGCCGATGCAACTGTTGGGGCAAGAGGATCTAACAAATTTGCCAACCACACGTGGCTTATGTAGTTGTCCATGGCAAGTCTCATTCCTTCCGTTATCGGTTGTGCCATGAAGTTGGGATTTTCTATGACTATTAAGACCTCCATTCCATTGATGATCATTGTGAAGAAGATGACCTGTGCCTTATCTATTGGCCACGTATCATCTTATCTATTGTAAGTTCCCTTGTTTGTATCGATGTGGGTGGGGAGCGCATGGCAGGGGCGGCGACAGTTGAATGTTTTGGGACACTAGGGATTTGTGCTCTGTAATTCCATTCCGAGAAGAGGGAGGGGCGCAAATTAATTGGCTATTGAAATACCATTCTCCTTTTTTTACTGAAAGGGGAACTAGAGCCACTAGTAGTAGAGTTTGGGCCCATATTTGTAAACTCAGTGGTTTGATTTCTAGACATTAAAGTATTAAGTATTTTGGTGTTGTAATAGTTAGAATAAGAGTTATTATTAAAGGGATCTTTTGATTTATACGCCAATTTTTGTGAGTTTAAAGACTTACCTTGCTCTGCTACATAAATATTACCGCCAATACATATGTTGGCTTGTCCCTCATCCTCCAGCATGGCATGTTTTGCTACTTGATTTTGGTTCTATGATTTCTTTTTTCTGGCGAAGGACATTTACAATTCTTTGGCCTTATCATTAGACGTCTGGTAGTTGAAGTGTGGATCTTTGTTGCTTCGATCTGCAGCTTCATGGTTATGCGCATGCTCTCGACAAGTTATTTTACTATGCAGTTAATGAGGGCATCAGATATTTGTATGGCCTTGTCTGCCACAACTCTTGAAAATGAATCCCTCTCCTTCATAAATTATCTGTTGAATGTGAGAGTCTATTAGAATGCATGTGGTGATTGGCTCCTCTAGCGGGACTTGGATACAGAGCCTTGTATATCTTCCTCTTAAGGTGGAGTTAGTACAAGCATGAACTTTCAATAGAGAGCCTATCGAATTTCCTATTCGCTTAAGTAGGATTCCGTCGTAGAACTCTGTTGTTAGTTGCGGTAGACGCACCCACGTAGATGCATATGTTTGTTTTGCTTCAGCAGCGACAAAATCGGGTTCCCACTTCTTCACAGAGAGGAAATGGCCATTCACAAACCATGACCCGTTCTTAAGGAAGTTGTTCATGTTTTTCTCTTTTGTAAACTTTACTATGAAATGGTCTGAACCCAGATCAATTTGTGGGAATTTCTCTGTGTGTCTCCATAATTCTTGGATTTTGGCTTTTAAATAATGGTGAACAATTCATTTCCCAAGTAATTTAATGATCAGAGAGAACTTTCATGAGGAGTGTAGCCTTTCTTTTTCCTTGTTAAAGAGCCGGATAGCCTTTACTCCACTAGGTAAAAGGTTGGCATCTTCTTTGAAGCATGAAGTTTCTTTAGTCTCCTGTGCTATTTCCCCTTCAGAGTGCTCTATGTCAATGTCAATTATTTGTTCACAGGCAAGGAGTTTTTCATTGAAGTTGATTTGGGTTTTTACCGAGGAAGATGATATTTGCGGTATTGGTGTTATGTTATTGGGATTATTGATATCTGGTGGTTTAGGAGGAATAGGTGTGGAGTTGCCGCTGGAATTTTGAGCGTCAATGGGCAGTCTTAGTAAGATTAAAATTAAGCTTAGAGAGAAGGCAGAGGATTTCTTTTCAGAGAGAAATTCCTCATTAACAGTGGATGATGTTGTGTTGTCGAGTTACTTGACCCATTATCTAGATATCACTTCCATAATACTCTTGTTCAAAATTTTGAAAAATTCTGCAAAAAAAAGAAATAAAATCGTTTTTTTTTTTTGGAAAAACTGCTTTTTAACTAAAGCCAAGAGAGAAAAGTTTTACTGTAGTTTCACAAAAAAGGTTGTTTTCAACAAATTTTCACATTATGAAAAATAAACTACAAAAAGAATAATTTTATTGACGAATCATTGCGTGTACAATTCTGTTTATTCTCTTGATTCTTTCTTCAAATTATTTTCATGATTCGAGGGCCGGAGCAATGTGTGTTCTCGAACGTAGGTGCTGAAATGTGAGAGATGCTCAAGGTTTTCAATGGATAAACATTCTAGAGAACGGAGCTGTGATTGAGAAGGAGCAAATCTACTGTTCTGTTACATCTAATAGTCGACATATACAATAAGGAAATAAGACGGAAAAAAGCTAATGACTAATCTACCCTTAACTTACAGTTAACAACTTTAACTAATTCAGTCACGTGCACAGCACATGATATATTACAATAGTAG
Organism: Nicotiana glauca; assembly: GCA_026770625.1. Lineage (NCBI taxonomy): Eukaryota > Viridiplantae > Streptophyta > Magnoliopsida > Solanales > Solanaceae > Nicotiana > Nicotiana glauca. The sequence continues at coordinate 91,741 of MU777466.1, forward strand.
GATGTTGTAGACTTCCTTGGAGTACTAAATGGATAATTATCTATAGCAAAGTATTAAATGAACATCTATAATATAATTATTTTCATAACAATAAGTAATTTTTGTAGATATGTAATACCCTTTAATGTCCTAAAGTACTGCCTCTTTAATTATAACGGGCATTTTATTTCTAAATGTGCATTTTTAAAGAAAGAGTTATTTTTTAATGTGGATTTTTTTTTCTCAAACAAATGTTAGGAAAAAAAATGTATTCACTGTTTTTGCAAAAAAATTGAAAAACGTCTGTAGATTCATCTAAAATTATTTTTCTTGCAATTATTTTTTTATTATGAAAATTTGTTGCAAACATATTGGCACGTTCAGTGGGATCAGTTCTGTCATTCATCTCTCCTCCTATAAATCGAAAACTATAAGTTTCAAAATCATCTGTTGTGATGGTCAAGTACTTCAAGTCGCGTCTTCAAGTTTTGGCAAGTTACACCCCGACAAACCTTGAAGTAGGGGGCATTTGTAGATATCGAAATTTTAACGGAGCAAGCCCGTATGAAATTTGGGCGAATTCCTAAATTCAAGAGGCTATAAGATGACTCTTGAAATATTAGGAGTCTATAAGGGTTGCTTGGAGGCTACTCTACCAAAACTCTAACTTGGAGGTTACTCTACCCTAACTCTGGATCACTCTTATTAAAAAATGTTACATATTCTCTTAAAAAAATATATTGAAAAAATGGAGAACATCTCGAAAATCTCAAAAACTCATGGTATACTCACAAAGAGATCAAATGTGGGTAGATAATTCTTGATAATTAAATACTCCAAAAATCCATTGAAGTTTATCTACTAGCAGCTAATGAAGGCAGGTTGCAAGTAACTCAATAAAATGATTTGTAGCAGCTTTTTATTAAACATGCAAGTTGCAAGCAGCTCATGCAGACAACTTACAAGCAGCTCAAGAAAAGCCTTGCAGTTACTTCCTTAAAAGTCGTGCAGCTGCTTCCTGAAAAGACTCGCAGTTGCTTCCTTTCTTCTATAAATAGAGGAGTTTTCAGTTCATTATGTATATCAGTTTGAAGTTGAATAATATATCAATCTCTCTCTCTATACTTGTCTTCGGTTTATTTACTTTACTATCGTTATTTTATAACACTTATAATATTATAGGACAAACGGGTTAAGCACGTGTGAGGTTACAGCATGAGCAAAAATTATGAGTTTACATATGGATTTTATGAAATATTTCTCAATTATTATTTTAAAGTTATGGGTTTTTAAATAGACTTAGGCCTCATTTGTTTGTATTTAATGGATGTCTGAATTTTAATTATTTAGAACTCACACATTAAGCGTGTTTGTTTTTAAAGTCTGAATCTTAATTATTCGGATCTTAATTATTAAGTGTGTTTGTTTTTTTTACTTCACAACCACTTAATGGGTCTGAGTAGGTCTGCATGATTAAGATCTATAACAGAGACTTAAATTCATTAAGATGCTATCATCCATATTCATTATCAACTGCATTCACCGCCTACCATTATCAATATGCCACCACCACCACCATACTCAATCATCACCACCACCACACCGCCATCATCATCAATCATAGCCACCACCATTATCGACTATCCCCACCTACCATCCCCACAACTGCCACCACCATCATTCTCAACCACAATCAACACTCATCCACCTCAACTACCACAACTAACCACCCCATCACCATCAGCAACCACAACCGGCAATGTCCATCATTATAACCTACCACTACCCACCGCCCACCACCACCTTCCTCAATTACAACTACCACCATCACCTGTCATTATTAACTATCAACACCCACCACCACCATCCCCAATCATAATCATCACCACTACCAATTACAACTAGCTACTACCCTGAACCACCATCATTAATCAAAACTACCACCAACCACCGTCTCTAATCGGCATTCACCCGTTAGCTATCACCACCAACAACTATCATATTTTAAACAACTACATATTTTATTGATAGAATATTAGATTAATTAGTATTTCATTGAATTTTATATTTTTAAATTTTTAAATAAAGATAAATTTTATACTTTCAGATGTTAAAAATCAAACAGTCTTAATCATTCAGTATTCAGATCTTAATACACATCTTAATATTCAGATGTATATTCAGATTCATATGTGTTTATCTTAATACACATCTTGATATTCAGATGTGTATTCAGATTCAGACGTCTTAATCTTAAATAAAAAACAAAAAACAAAAAACAAAACAAATAAGGCCTTAGGCCTCATCTGTTTGCACTTAATGGAGGTATAAATCTTAATTGTTTAGATCTCAGTCATTGGGTACATTTATTTTTTAATCTGAATTTTAATCATTTAGATCTTAACCATTAAGACTATTCATTTTTTAAATTTTACAATAACGTAATGGGTCTGAATAGACCTTAATGATTAAGATCTAACAATGTCTTAATATCATAAAGATGTTATACATTTCAAGAATTTTTGTAAAAAAAAATATTTCACTATTACTCCTACACTTTTACCACCGATCACCATCATCGCTGCCATCGTTATCCCCTACCATTAAAGACTACCACCACCCATTACCACCATCTTCAACTACAACCGCCATCATTACCAAGCATGAATGTTAGTTTCCACTACCATGCTATCATTTACAATCATCACCGTCAACCACCATTACCACACCAATCACTAATCACCGCTACTAACCATCACTATATATCACTCGTTACCGTTCATTCACCACCACTATCAAATACCACTGTTACTTACTATTGTCATCCACCGTCTACTACCCATAATCACAGCTATAAACCAAAAACACCACCAACTACTACTCAGTCAGCACCCATAATCACTACAATTAGCCATCATCACCACTAACCGCCATATCATTTTTAATTTTTTATTACTATAATATTAAATCAATTATTGTCACGACCCGAAATTCCCACCCTCCGGAGTCGTGATGACGCATACTCGTAGAAGCTAGGCAAACCACATTCATATATTATCCTCCTTTATTGTAAGCCATTTTTACCAAATTATCAACAAATGTTCCATGATTAAACAACTGCGAAAACATGAAAATTAAAGCGGGAGACTTAAGTTAAATAAACTGAACAATAACGCGGAATTCACCATACATCTCTACCCAAGGACTGGTGACACATTACTCACAGACTTCTAAGAATAATAAATACAATTTGTTTGAAAGGAAATGTAAATTGTTTGTCTCGAAATAAATGAGATAACAGACAAAAATAAATGATAGATGAGACTCCGAGCCAGCGTACGTCTGCAAGGCTACGTCGGTATCTCCGGATGGAAGGCTCACTTCCAGACTACGGTTGTTACTCAAATGTTGTTCAAATACCTAGATCTGTGCAAAAGAGCACAGAGTGTAACATCAGCACAACCGACCACATGTGCTGGTAAGTGTCTGGCCTAACCCTGGCGAGGTAGTGACGAGGATAGGACCAGACTCCGGATAAACCTGTGCAGATATATATATGTATACAAGTACAATGGAGAAATAGCAAGAATAAACAGTTTAAGCGGGGAAAGGGGGCATGCTTCAAGGACAATAGGTATAAATAAATATCAGGAACAATAAAGCATACAACTACAGTTTAGCTTCTACACAAAATAAAGAGATAAGGCAGCTTTCATAATCAACTCATCTTGTTGCAGGCGTGCAACCCGATCCCATTTCTCAATATCTCGTGGTAAGCGTACCACCCGCTTCTATTTCATCATACTTGTGGTAGGCATACCACCCGCTCCCATTTCAATATCATTTGTGGTAGGCGTACCACCCGCTCCTATTTCAATATCATTTGTGGTAGGCGTACCACCCGCTCCCATTTCAATATCATTTGTGGTAGGCGTACAACCAGCTCCCTTTTCATTATCACTTGTGTTAGGCGTACCACTCACTCCCATTACTTTCCAATACAATACCAATACAATCCCGACAAAGGAACAACACAAATAATGACTCCCCGGTTAGGGAAAAATAATAACGACAAGTCAAACATCCCGACAAGGGAGAATCAGTTATAACCAGTCTTATTTAACTTCTACTTAGCACCACTAATGCCAACATTTAGTCATAACTTCCATGGGATCAATTAAGAATACACAATTATCAAATTACGACTCACGGTCATGCTCGACACCGACGCATGGATACTCGTCACCATGCCCATACATCGTACTCAACAGAAAACAAGTAGCAATTATGACTCAACTCCTAATCCCTCAAGTTAGGGTAAAACCAAACACTTACCTCGATGTCTTGAATTCCACTCAAACCTCAACTATAGCTTTACCCCGTGATTCCATCTCTAATCCGCTCGAATCTAGTCACAAGTCACTTAATTACTTTAACAAACACTAAATGAATCAATTTGAATGCATAAAAATGAATTTCTCAAAGTTTTGCCCAAAAATTCCAAAATCGCTCCCGAGACCACGTGGCCAAAACTCGAGGTTCGAACCAAAACTTGGTTAACCATTCCCCCACAAACCCAAATATATAATTTATTTTGAAATCGGACCTCAAATTGAGGTCCAAATCCCCAATTTTAGAAAAACCTAGGTTCTACCTAAAACCTCCAATTTCACCCATGAAAATCCTTGATTTAAAGTTGAAAACATGTTAAATGATGTTAATGATTGGAAGAAATGAGTAAAAATCAACTTACAAATGATTTGGAAGAAGTCTTGTTCTTCAAAAATTGCCTAAGGAGTTGTGTTTTGAAAGTGGGGTAAAAAATGGTCCAAAATTCGACCAAGTATGGAAAATGCAGGTTGCAGATATGGGAATTGCGAACTGGGGTTTGCAATTGTGAACCCTGACAAATTATGGGAATTGCAAACAATAGTTCGCATTTGCGAATTCAGGCCAAATAGGAGGACTTCGCATTTGCGAAAGCTCAACCTTCGCATTTGCGAGCCTAGCAGGCCTGGGCAGGTTTCGCATATGCGAGTTCGCAAAATGCGAAGCCTGCAGGCCTGTTCATACCAGATTTTCCAAAATTCAAAAATACAATCCGACACCTATCCAAAACTCACCCGAGTCCTCGGAGCTCCAAACCAAATATGTACACACCCTCAAAAACATCCTACCGATTTATCCATGCGATCAAATCGCCAAATAACATCATAAACATCGAATTAAGCCTCAAAATTCATGATTTCTTCCAAATTTTCATAAAATATCAAATTTCCATTTTTAGTCCGAAGCACGTCAAACGACGTCTGTTTTCAACCAAACTTTACAGAAAGCGCTTAAACCATATATAAGACCTGTACCGAGCGCCGGAACCAAAATACGGGCCCGATACCATAGTCTTTTAATCAAATTTTATTTCCAATTCCCTTAATTATTTCCATAAAACAATTTCACACAAAAATTCATTTCTCGGGCTTGGGACCTTGGAATATGATTCCGGGCATACACCCAAGTCCCATATTTTCCTACGGACCCTCCGGGACCGTCAAATCACGGGTCCGGATTCGTTTACCTAAAATGTTAACCGAAGTCAAATTTATTCAATTTAATATTAAAATTTAGCATTTTTCTCATAGAATTTATATTTAAGCTTTCCGGCTACGCGACCAGACTGCGCACGCAAATTGAGGCAACCCTAAATGAGGTTTTCAAGGCCTCGAAAGCATAGAATGAGTAAGGAAACAAGTGATGACCCTTTGGGTCGTCACATTCTCCGCCTCTAAAACAATCGTTCGTCCTTGAACGGACAAAAGAAAGAGCCTGAGTCGGGGAAAAGATGAGGATAACGACTCCGCATATCAGACTCAGACTCCCAGATCGATGCCCCAGGGGCTAACCTCTCCACTGAACACGAACAGAAGGAAAACTCTTGGATATCAACTGGCAAACCTACCGGTCTAGAATAGTTACCGCCTCCTCCTCATAAGACAGATCCTTGTCCAACTGGACAATGCTGAAATCTAACACGTGGGCTGGATCGTCGTGATACCTCCGAAGCATGGATACATAAATGACTGGATGCACGGCTGATAAGCTAGACGTCAATGCAAGTCTATAAGCCACATCTCCCACTCGATCAAGAATCTCAAACGGGCCAATGAACCTAGGGCTAAGCTTGCCCTTTTCCCCAAATCTCCTTACACCCTACATAGGCGACACTCGGAGTAATACCCGCTCACCAACCATAAATGTCACATCCCAAACCTTGCTATCTGCATAACTCTTCTGCCTAGACTGAGCGAAACGAAGCCTATCCTGAATGATCTTGACCTTGTCCAAGGCCTCCTAAACCAAATCTGTACCCAACAACCGAGCCTCTCCTGGCTCAAACCATCCAACCGGAGACCAATACCGCCTACCATATAAAGCCTCACAAGGAGCCATCTGGATGCTCGACTGGTAGTTGTTATTGTAAGCAAACTCCGCTAAAGGCAAGAACTGATCCCACGAACCTCCAAAGTCGATAACACAAGCTTGAAGCATATCCTCTAGAATCTGAATAGTCCGCTCGGACTGACCATCCGTCTGGGGATGAAATGTTTTGCTCAAATCTACCCATGTGCCCAACTCTCGCTGAACTGCTCTCCAGAAGCGCGAAGTAAATTGCGTAGCCCGATCCAAAATGATAGACACAGGCACACCATGAAGGCGAATAATCTCCCAGATATAGATCTCAGCAAACCTCTCAGAGGAATAAGAGACCGCCACAGGAACTTCTTCCGAGTCAGCGGAAGTCCAGTAACAAAATCCATAGTAATCCACTCCCACTTCCACTCGGGAAGCTCAATCCTCTGGAATACACCACCAGGCCTCTGATGCTCGTGCTTAACCTGCTGACAATTCAAACAACGAGCCACATATGCCATGATATCCTTCTCCATTCTACGCCACCAGTAATGCTGCCGCAAATCCTGATACATCTTCGCGGTGCCTAGATGAATAGAGTACCTGGAACTATGGGCCTCCTCTAAAATCAACTCTCGAAGCCCATCCACATTGGGCACACAAACTCGCCCCTGCAATCTCAAAACTCCATCTGCATCTAAGGTAACCTGCTGGGCACCTCCACGCTGCACCGTGTCTCTAAGGACACACAAGTGGGGATCATCAAACTGTCGATTACGGATATGCTCCATTAATGAAGAACGAGCGACCGTTCAAGCTAACACACGACTGGGCTCAGAAACATCCAATCTCACGAACTAATTGGCTAAAGCCTGAACATCCAAAGCAAGCGGCCTCTGACTGACCGGAATATAAGCAAGACTGCCCATACTGGCTGACTTCCTACTCAAAGCACCGGCCACCACATTGGCCTTCCCCGGATGATATAAAATGGTGACATTATAATCTTTCAGCAACTCCAACCACCTTTTCTGCCTCAAATTCAACTCCTTTTGCTTGAACAAGTACTGAAGACTCTTGTGATCAGTGAACACCTCACGCCATACAAATAGAGCCTCTAAATCTTCAATGCGTGAACAATGGCTGCCAACTCTAAATCATGCACTGGATAGTTCTTCTCATGAATCTTCAACTGTCTCGAAGCATAGGCTATGACCTTGCCATCCTGCATCAACACTGCTCTAAGCCCAATACAGGAAGCATCACAATAAACTGTATAGGGCCCTGAACCTGTGGGCAAAACCAACACCGGTGCCATAGTCAGAGCTGTCTTGAGCTTCTGAAAGCTCGCCTCACACTCATCCGACCATCTGAACTAGGAACCCTTCTGGTTCAATCTGGTCATCGGGGCTGCAATAGATGAAAATCCCTCCACGAATCGTCGATAGTAGCCTGCCAACCCCAAGAAACTCTGAATCTCTATAGCCGATGCTGGTCTAGGCCAGTTCTTGACTGCCTCTATCTTCTTTGGGTCCACCTGAATACCCTCTACTGATACAACATGGCCCAGAAATGCAACTGAACCCAACCAGAATTCACACTTCGAGAACTTAGCATATAACCGACTATCCCTCTGAGTCTGAAGAACCACTTTAAGGTGTTTCTCATGCTCCTCCTAGCTGTGGGAGTATATCAATATATTATCAATGAACACTATCACGAATGAATCCAAATAAGGCATAAACGCTCGGTTCATCAAGTCCATGAAAGTTGCTGGGGCATTTGTCAACCCGAATGACATAATCATGAACTCATAATGCCCGTACCGAGTGCGAAAAGCTGTCTTAGGGACATCGGATGCCCTAATCCTCAACTGATGGTAACCAGATCGCAAGTCAATCTTGGAAAATACCCTGGCACCCTGAAGCTGGTCGAACAAATCATCAATCCTCGGTAGTGGATACTTATTCTTGATTGTTACCTTGTTCAATTACTGGTAATCAATACACATCCTCATTGACACTACAACAAAAAGTGCTTTTAGCGGCGATTATTTAATGGCAATAAAATAATTGTCATTAATTATCCCTTACTCTAAATTATTAGTGGCTAATGTGAATTAGGCAGTGAAGCTACGTATTTTGAGGCAATTGAAACAATTGGCCAGCAAAAGAGCAAAATTTTACTTTTTAATCTACCCTCCGAATGCAAACCCTATGTTTTCTCATTTTTCTCTCTCTTCTGTTACTCCTCCCACCTCTAGCTTTTCTTCTAAAGTGTTTCTCTTTCTTTCCCCCTATAAATCATCTTAGATTTTCCAGGCCTTTTGGAAATCAATGAATGGTGAAGATAATAGTAGTAACCAAGAGGAAAGAAAAAGACGAACACAGCAATTATAACATTATCAATGCCCAATTAATCTATTATAGATTGAGACCCCCTATCTTAACACTATCGTCGACATCTACATTACTGTCAGTTATCTGTCTAATAATTTTGCAAATTTTTCTACTTTTATTTATCATTTTCTATCCACGTCCTTATATAGAAAAATTATTTTATGTATTCCATTTTCGTAGGAATTAGTTGTTCTATATTTTATTTTCGTTTTTAGCTTGGCATTTGTTTGATATTCATTTTCGAATAATATTACATGTGCTTAGTTCTAATTTATTTTACTTTTATTATATTGCTTACGATGGAGTTTGCTGCTGAATCATTTGAGTATTCTATATTACTTTCGGTGTTGCTTCTAGAGGGGCAAATTTAAGAAGCCTATTCAATGTTTGATAAAATGTCACAAAGGAATATGTTTACTTGGATAATAATGATTTAATGTGTATGATGTTTTACTAGTAATTCAATAAATTTTTGAAAGGCCAGACATCGTTTTTTATTTTTCTTATACATTCGTAGGTTGAGAAGTTTTAATTTATTTGACCCTGCGTTAGATTAGTATCACTTGAGAAGTTTAAAGACTAAAGCTTAGAGAGAGGAGAAAAAGAGCATAAGCAGATGAAACAATAGACTAAATGAGGATAAATTTCTTTGTCTGTGTTTGTTGTTTGTTTTACCACATTCTATACAAAAGTCAATACAATAATAGACTAAATGAGATTGCTCAAAGAGCTTATGCTGACAAAAAAAGGTAAAAATTTCTCTAAACGTAGGAAACCATATCCCGAATTATATATTGTTTAACTTAGTAAAAATTGAATGGTTGAGTTATTGGTGTTAATTCATTATTCGTAATCGCAGGACAGAAATGTTAAAGATATAATGTGAGAGTACAAGCAGGAATTAATTATTATTTTATGGGCGAGGATTTAAATGGAAGCTACTTTCAGTTAAAATACCTTGTTAGCTTGAGTCCAAATAGGAAAACTTTCTGGTTAATGAACATTTTTTCTTATTATTTCTTTTTTAGGTAGAGGGAGATGCAAAAAGTGAGAACATTTTAGGGCTGAGCACACGACGATAACTTTATGTCTTTACTCTCTGTTCTTGCATGCCATATATAAATAATTGTTAAGATATCTTTACTTTTAAATAAGTAATTTGATGATAGGTTATGTTTAATATCAATATTTTATTTGTGCTAGGTTTCTTGCAGTAATGGATGACATAAATTTTCTTATTTTAAGGTCACATTGAGAATGTATAACATCTAGCAACAACAAGGTTAGATAATACAAAAAATGAAGTAATCATTGTTGCAGAGGCTTACAGTACTTTGAGGGATAGAGGTCCTTATCATGCAAATCAAGTTGTTATGATCTTCATTGAGAGATTTTCATTCTCTATGATAGATCTTCAACAACAACCTTTTTAGCTGCTATGAGTGTTCTTTATATATTATAATATTGATCTCAAATTGTTCATAATCTACATGAATTAGACTTAGTGTACATTATTTTTTACTATAGGATACCGATGAGAGGTGTACCTTTTTCTGGAGTATGCTCCTTTCTTATAAATAATGAGAAATTGGTTGAGTGTGCATTTAAATATAGTAATATTGCTAAACTTTTTATAGGAAAAAAAATGGGGCTATACAAGAAAATTATTTAAATGCATCAAGATGACAAAACTGATGGTATCCAGGTTGGTATATTATTTCACTAATCGATTTGATAGAGATAAGTTGAACTTTTCTGGATCAGAAGTATCTCTTTTATAGCACTGTTCTAGTCGCATTATGTGAAACTTAAGGAGCTAGTAAAATCACTAAATGAATGTTGCAGATTTGATGAGCCACGAGCTAAAATAACTACACTTCTTGAACTTTTATTTGGTAACTGCACATATTTTTTTGTATTTTTCCTTTCTGTGATGATATACACTTTTATTGAGTTGTCTCATCCTAAGTTGCCCCGACACGGCAGTTTAGGTGCTGTATCCGTATCGACACGATACTAGTATGGGTGTGGGTATGGGATCCGTACCGAATCTGGTCAAACAATTTTGGGTACTTTGACCACGACGGACGAAAAATTCGAGACGAAATACAATTTGGTTCCCAAAATCAGAATCCTAATAATTAGGGTAAAGTTGAAGAAAATAGCATACATTATCTAAAAAATCAATCATTTACTTATCTACAACTTGAGAATAAAAAAGAAATTCACTCTTTACAATCTATACTTAAGTATTTCTTATAATTTCTTATAATTTAGAGATATTTTTTATATTTTTATTTTTTTAAATTATTTTTAGCCCGATCCTTGCACCCATATCCGCACTAGGGTCCGTATTCCCGAATCTTAGAATTTACATCTTGAAGGACCGACCTCTAGATGTGTACCCGTATCGGATATCTGCACCGGTATCCGAGCAACTTAGGTCTCATCTGTTGCTATACTCTCATCATAAAATAAGTAAAATCTAATAAAGAATATTGTTTCTAAAATATAACTCCAATTATTTGTTTTTTTTTTTTTTGCTGAATTCGTACTAAGTTATTGTCATGAGAAGAATCTTGCTAACTATTTCTTGGAAGAAACTGTAGTCATGCAAAAAATAATTTGTTTTTAAATGTGCCATTTGAGCTTCACTTTTCTTTGAAGAGGGTCAGTTTCTAACAGTTTTATTAATTAGCTTATATTTTTTGAAAATCAAATAAAAAATTACTTGTCTGAACGTGTGTTCTTATTGACTTAATAGGAACTAGCAACGATGAATGTAACACTCAATGAACAAAGACCCAGGAGTGAGAACTTGAGGAGAATAAAGGTTCATTTTTGCCTTCATAATCTACATTTCAACTGTGGATAAGTTAATCCCGTTTCATGAGTAGATGCACTAAAATTTTCTGCAACTTTTGTTATGCAGTTTGATTTGGATCTACAATCGACAAATAATATGGCTGTAGATTTAGTGTCCAACTGATGCAAGTTGTTGGTTCATCAAGAACCATCCATGCTGATTTAAAGTTATCAGGACACACCATAGATCATCACCTGGTATCATCAGATTCAAGATGAAAAGTTGGTTGAGAATCACAATAAATGTTTTGTTCTATCACAACTAAATATGATGTCCTTATAGAGTTAGAGGTTAGAATTAGCATAGTATGGAATTATGACAAACTACTGATATTAGATTCAAATGATGTAGTTTTTCTTTTATGTTGTTGACACAATTATTTTTTTATATTATCGATTTAATGATACATATTGTGCTATATAAAATGAATTTTAGGAATATTTTTATGTTGTTATTTGTATCAGATTATTCTTATCACTACCAAAGAATGATGCTGAAATCATTCTAAATGACAAATAGGCATAATGTTTTTCGGTCTACCATTTGCTAATATGTTAATAGTTTTATCGGCAATAAGAAGGATAAGGATAATGGCAGCTAAAAGTTTTTAACTACAATAAATAAATATTTGCTGGCCATAACAAGTTCTACTAAAATCATTTAAAAGGCTAATTTAGGGGTAGTGTTAGTTGCCATTATAATTGCCGGTGAATAAATGCCACTAAAAGATCACACTTTTAGCGGCAATAATTGGTATCTTTACCAGCATTCATTATAATTGCCACTAAAGCTTTTAGCGATGCTGGATACAATGGAAAATAACTAATTGCCGGTAAAGGCCGCTAAAATGAAAATTTATTACCGCTAAAATGAAAATTTATTGCCGCAAAAAGCCTTTTTTGTTGTAGTGTGACCCATCCTTCTTCTTGAAATATAACACCGGCGCACCCCAAGGAGAGACACTGGGTCTAATGAAACCCTTCTCAAGCAAATCCTGCAATTGTTCTTTTAGCTCCTTCAACTCCGGTGGAGACATACGATATGGCGGGATAGAAATGGGCTGAGTGCCGGAACCAGATCAATGCAGAAGTCAATATCCATGTTGAGTGGCATACCCGGCAGGTCTGAAGGAAAAACATTAGGGAACTCACGAACAATGGGTACAGAATCGATAGAGGGAACCTCAGCACTGGAATCCCGAACATAAGCTAAATAAGCCAAATACCTCTTCTCGACCATACGCTGAGCCTTCACATACGATATGACACTGCGAGTAGAATGACCTGGAGTCCCTTTCCACTCTAAACGAGGCATACCCGGTAAAGCTAAGGTCACAGGCTTGGCATGATAATCCAAGATAGCGTGATAGGGTGATAATCAGTCCATCCCCAATATAATATCAAAGTCGACCATATCTAAAAGCAACAGGATAACACAAGTCTCCAGAACCCCAATCACCACAACACAAGAGCGATGGACTCGATCGACCACGATGGAATCATCCAACGGCGTAGACATATAAACAGGAATACCCAATGCATCACTAGGCATGATCAAATACGGAAAAAAATTGGATGACACATACGAATACGTAGACCCCGGATCAAACAACACTGAAGCATCTCTATCACAAACCAGAACCATACCTGTAATAACCGCATCTGAAGCCTCTGCCTAGGGCCTAACCCGAAGAGCATAAAATCGGGGCTGGGCCCCACCACTCTGATCTGCCTCTCTGGGACGGCCTGCTGCTGGCTGGCCTCCATTTCTGGCGGTTTGAGCTCCACCTATATGACCTCTACCTCCACCACTAGTACCTATACCCCCATCTCTAGTACCTCTACCCTCACCTCTAGCTGGCTGGGTGGCCTGTGGAACATCTGGTACCTGAATTATAGGACGGGGACCCTACTGCTGAGGACTGCTCGAAGCTCAAAGCTCGAGGGTAATACCTAGAAATGTGCCTCATGTAGCCACAAGTGAAACAAGCCCTCGGTGGACGGACCTGGACGCTCTGAAGCGGCGGTGCACTGATAGGTGCTGATGGTGCACTGTAGGACTGCTGGCCAGAATACTGCCCACGAAAACCACGATCACCTGGGGCACCCTGAGAAACCTAGAGGGCTGACTGGAAAGGCCTAGAAGGCTGACCCCTATCATACGAATCTCTGCCTCCAGATGAGGCACCACTGAATCGTCCTGACTAACAAGGTCTTTTGTCTTCCCTACGACTACCCCCTGTGGAAATACCATCTCGATCCTCCGGGCTACATTGGCCGTCTCCTGAAAAGTGATATCACTCCCCGCCTCTCTAGCCATCTGGAGATGAATAGGCTGAATGAGTCCATCAATAAACCGTCTCACTCTTTCCCTCTCAGTGGGAAGTATAACAAGGGCATGGCGAGCCAAATCAATGAACCTGGTCTCGTACTGGGTGACTGTCATGGATCCCTGATAGAGATGCTCGAACTGCCTCCGATAGGCCTCTCGTTGTGTGATAGGGAGAAACTTCTCCAGAAACAACACTAAAAACTGATCCCATGTCAAGGCTGGAGACCCTGCTGGTCTAGCTAAACATAAATCCCTCCACCAAGTCTTAGCGGATCCAGATAGGTGAAATGCAGCGAAATCAACTCCATTGGTCTCAACAATGCCCATGTTCCGAAGAACCTCGTGGCAGCTATATAATAAATCCTGGGGATCCTCAGTGGAAGCACCGCTGAATGTAGTAGTGAAGAGCTTGGTGAACCTATCCAACCTCCACAAAGCATCGGCAGACATAGCTGCCCCATCACCTGCTTGGGATACCACACCCGGCTGAGATGCTCCAACTGGCTGCACTGCTGGAGTTGGAACCTGGGGAGCTACCTGCTCCGGAGTGCGAGTAGCAGGAGTCTGGTCCCCTCCTCCAGCCTGAGAGACAGCTGGTGCTATAGGAAGCAAACCCGCTCAGGTAACACTCTCCATGAGGCCCACCAATCGGACCAAAGCGTCCTGAAGAACTGAGGTAGCAATAAACCCCTTTGGGACCTGAGCTGGGCCCACCGGCACTACTGGGGCCGGAAATTCCTCCTCAAAGTCAACCTGAGGCTCCGTCGCTGGTGCTGCTACTTGGGGCTGAGCTCTGCCCCTACCTCAGCCTCTAGCACGGACTCGACCTCACCCTATACCCCTAGTGGGAGCTGCATGGGGCTCGAACTGCTGATTGGTAGATGAGGACGTGCGTGTTCTCTCTATCTGCGAAAGAACAGAGTAGAAATTTAATTAGCATTGAGAAACCAAACCGCACGATAAGGAAGAACAAATGTGAAACTTTTCCTAACTTAGTAGCCTTTGGGGGATAAATACAAACGTCTCAGTACCGATCTCTCAGACTCTACTAAGCTTGTCCGTGAGTTGTGAGACCTATGTAACCTAGAGCTCTGATACCAACTTGTCACGATCCGGAATTCCCACCCTTGTGAGTTGTGATGGCACCTACTCGTAGAAGTTAGGCAAGCCACATTCATATATTATCCTCCTTTATTGTTAGCCATTTTTACCAAATTATCAATAAGTGTTCCATGATTAAACAACTGCGGAAACATGAAAATTAAAGCGAAAGACTTAAGTTAAATAAACTGAACAATAACGCGGAATTCACCATACATCTCTACCCAAGGACTGGTGACACATTACTCACAGACTTCTAAGAATACTAAATACAATTTGTTTGAAAGGAAATGTAAACTGTTTGTCTCGAAATACATGATATAACAAATAAAAATAAAAGATAGATGAGACTCCGAACTAGGCGGACGTCTGCAAGGCTACCTCGGTATCTCCGGACGGAAGGCTCACTCCCAGACTACGGCTGATGCTCAAATGCTGCTCTAATACCTAGATTTGTGCAAAAGAGCATAGAGTGTAGCATCAGCACAACTGACTCCATGTGCTGGTAAGTGTCTGGCCTAACCTCGGTGAGGTAGTGACGAGGCTAGGACCAGACTCCGGATAAACTTGTGCATATATATATATATATATATATACAAGTACAACAGAGAAACAACAAGAATAAACAGTTTAAGCGGGGGAAGGGGGCATGCTTCAGGGACAACAGATATAAATAAATATCAGGAACAGTAGAGCGTACAACTACAGTTTAGCTTCTAACACAAAATAAAGAGATAAGGCAGCTTTCATAATCAACTCATCTTGTTGCAGGCGTGCAACCCGATCCCATTTCTTAATATCTCGTGGTAGGCGTACCACCCGCTTCCATTTCATCATACTTGTGGTAGGCGTACCACCCGCTCCCATTTCAATATCATTTGTGGTAGGCGTACCACCCGCTCCCATTTCAATATCATTTGTGGTAGGCGTACCACCCGCTCCCATTTCATTATCACTTGTGGTAAGCGTACCACTCACTCCCATTACTTTCCAACACAATACCAATATAATCCCGACAAAGGAACAACACAAATAATGACTCCCCGGCAAGGGGAAAACAATAACGACAAGTCAAACATCCCGGCAAGGGAGAATCAGCTATAACCAGTCTTATTTAACTTCTACTTGGCACCGCTAATGGCAACATTTAGTCACAACTTCCATGGATCAATTAAGAATACACAATTATCAAATTACGACTCACGGTCAAGCTCGACACCGACGCATGAATACTCGTCACCATGCCCATACGTCGTACTCAACACAAAACAAGTAGCAATTATAACTCAACTCCTAATCCCTCAAGCTAGGGTTAAACCAAACACCTACCTCGATGCCTTGAAATCCACTCAAACCTCAACTATAGCTTTACCCTGTGATTCCACCTCCAATCCGCTCGAATCTAGTCACAAGTCATTTAATTACTTTAACAAACGTTAAATGAATTAATTTGAATGCATAAAAATGAATTTCTCAAAGTTTTGCCCAAAAATTCCAAAATTGCCCCCGGGCCCACTTGGTCAAAACCCGAGGTTCGAACCAAAATCCGGTTACTTATTCCCCCATGAACCCAAATATATGATTTGTTTTGAAATCGGACCTCAAATTGAGGTCCAAATCCCCAATTTTAAAAAAAAACTAGGTTCTACCCAGAAACCCCCAATTTCACTCATGAAAATCCTTGATTTTAAGTTGAAAACATGTTAAATGATGTTAATGATTGGAAGAAATGAGTAAAAATTGACTTACACATGATTTGAAAGAAGTCTTGTTTTTGAAAAATCGCCTAAGGAGTTGTATTTTGAAAGTGGGGTAAAAAATGATCCAAAATTCGACTAAGTATGGAAAATGCAGGTTGCTGATATGGGAATTGCGAACCCCGACCAATTATGGAAATTGCGAACAATAGTTCGTATTTGTGAATTCAGGCCAAATAGGAGGACTTCGCATTTGTGAACCTTCGCATTTGCGAAGGAGTGCTTCGAATTTGCGAGCCTAGCATGCCTGGGCTGGTTTCGCATTTGCGATCTAGCCTTCGCATTTGCGAACCAGGCTTTGCAAATGCGAGGCCCGCAGGCTTGTTCACACCAGATTTTCCAAAATTTAAAAATGTAATCCGACACCTATCCAAAACTCACCCGAGCCCTCGGGGCTCCAAACCAAATATGCACACAACCTCAAAAATATCCTACGGACTTATCTGTGCGATCAAATCACCAAAATAACATCATAAACATCGAATTAAGCCTCAAAATCTATGATTCCTTCCAAATTTTCATAAAACATCAAATTTCTATTTTCAGTCTGAAACACGTCAAACGACGTCCGTTTTCAACCAAACTTTACATAAAGCGCTTAAACCATATATTAGACCTGTACCGGGCGCCGGAAACAAAATACGGGCCCAATACCATAGTCTTTTAATCAAATTTCATTTCCAATTTCCTTAATTATTTCCAGAAAATAATTTCACGCAAAAATTCATTTCTCGGGCTTGGGACCTTGGAATTCGATTCTGAGCATACGCCCAAGTCCTATATTTTCCTACGGACCCTCTGGGACCGTCAAATCACGGGTCCGGGTCCGGGTCCGGGTCCGTTTACCCAAAATATTGACCGAAGTCAAATTTATTTAATTTAATATTAAAATTTAGTATTTTTCTCACAGAATTCATATTTAAGCTTTCTGGCTACGCGCACGGACTGCGCACGCAAATCGAGACAACCCTAAATGGGATTTTTAAGGCCTCGGAAGCACAGAATGAGTAAGGAAACAAGTGATGACCCTTTGGGTCGTCACAATTATAGTACTATTTAATTTGAGTTTATACTTATTAATTTTTAAATAAAGACAATAATTGCACATTCAGGTGTAGACAAAAAACAGTAATTATTTAGTAACATCTTAATATTTAGATTTAAATATTTTAATCTAAATGCACATATTAATATTTAGATGTGTATTCAAATTTAGATGAATTAATCCTAAAAAAAAATTGAGGCATTAGTATACTTGAAACATTTGCATTTGTTCAATTAACATCTAATAAAACCAAGTGGGATGTCCATTTGATAACTTCATGGTGAGCCGTCAATATTAGTACTATATAAATATCTGTACTATCTGGAGAAAGTGTTGTAATAAGATTCTATCTTGAAGATTTTTCTTTCCTCCTTTTCAAAATACACTCTTCTTTGTTCAGTGTTATCAGTGGAAACAAGAAAATATGCAGGGGTGCGCAGCTCTTTCCGGTTCTTCAAACTCTATCTCTTCTGCTCCAGTTGGTCTCTTCTTTACTCAAACACTAACACTTCCCTTTCGAAATCAAAGCATTGGATCTTCTTTTCCTTCTCAATCAAGCTTCAAGATTTTCCATGCTCGCCAAAGCACCCTCCCTTTGCTTCACTGCACTGGTAAATTCTTGTTATTCATTAAAGTTTCAGTCTTGTTTGGTTAAAGTTTCCACTCATATTTCTTAGATTTTTTTCTGACTCTTTCCTAACTGGGTTTCTGCACTGAATTTGCCTGCTTTCTCTGAAGAGTTTTTCCTTAATTAAAACTGCTGTTCTTATTTGTGGTAATGAAACATGGCTGTTTATTACAATTGTCATCTATTGAGGATTATTTTTTCTGGAATTGAGCAAAACCTGGAATTTTGTGGTATTGTCTGAACTTTTCGCTTGGTTTATTGACACTGGTTAATCTTTGGTTGTATTGTCTGTAAGTATATTTTGTGTATTCTTAAGTATGATAATTGATATGTTGTTACCCTAACCTTACGCAGGTGTGAGGCAATATTTAAATTTGTTAATCCAATTACTAGTGTCCTGCTTCAAGTCAAACACAGAGTATAGAAAATTTATATATGTTATTCAGTTATCTAGGAAGGATATCAGTTTATGATAGTGTATGCTGTCTAATTAAATTTTCATTTTCATCATGATAATACCAATTCATCTGAATTTGTTATCGTCTGTGGAGTCGGTGCAATGATTGTCAAGCATCTAAATTGGGCTAGAGTATCAAAGTAGTCCTCATTCATTAAAAAGTTTATGAACAGTTTTTATAAAATCACACAGTTCTCAAGTAAACAACTTTTTATGTCTGTTGCATTTCAGCTACTGAGGAGATCTTGGAGGCTAGTGAAACAGAGGGAAACTTTGTTGAAACTGGGTACATATATAGTGTTCATGGGCTTCAAGGAGAGGTTCGAGTAAAGGCTACTACTGATTTTCCTGAATTGCGATTTTCCAAGGTAGAAACTATCAGAAACTTAATAGTGGGGCTGAATTCTTGTTGTTGGCATGCATTGCTATATCCATTGTATGAACTCACTATTAATTCAGCCAGGAAGGCGATGGTTGAGGCAGCAAGTCTCAGGGAGAGAGATGGTTCAAGAAATTGAACTAGTGGAGGGAAGAGGTCATCCAGGACAGAAGAGTTGGATACTTAGATTCCATGAAATCAACACAATAGAGCAGGTGATGTCAGTGTAACGATGTAATAACATTGAGTTTTCATGACCCCCACTCTTTTGTTTTACCTCATGCACCATGTGCCTTATCTTTTCTTTATGATGAACCAATTTTGAATCATGCATGTTCAAATCACACACTTTCATTTAAAACAAGTGACAATGTCATGTATACTAAAGATGAAGAACTTTATATGGCACTATCATAAAATGAATGATGTTTGGCTCATCTTTTCAACCAAAGACAATTGTTGCTAGCCTAGTATATGGCAGCTTACTACAATCTTATGCCAGTCTTGTGTATTTTCTGAGGCATATTTTGGAAATGGACTTACTCTTTACCCTTGGGCATAATAGTTTGATATATCTTGTTTTTCCAATTTTCCTCAGGCTCAAAAACTTGTTGGGTCGACTGTACTGGTGAAGGACGAAGATAGACCAGTCCTGGAAGAAGGTGAATTTTACACCCGCGACCTCGTTGGGATGAGAGTTATTCTAAAGGTTTGTCTTCCAAGGCATCAATCTGAGTTTCGCCAAAAGTAGATGTTTCTTTAGTTTAATTTCTATTGGAGGTGAGTCACACTTAGAAGGAATTTTCTATTATGTGCTCCAGGAAACTAGAGAACCAGTGGGAACTGTTATTAATGTTTTCAACAGTGGAGCTAGTGATCTCCTACATGTTGAGCTTGACTCAAATATTAGTCTATCAGATCGAAATGGAAAGCAAAGGATGGAAGGAGGTGCATCTGGTCCGCTTGTATGGGTTCCTTTTGTTGAAGCAATTGTTCCAACTGTTGATTTGAGTAAAAGGGAAATGTTGATTACTCCTCCTAAAGGTCTTCTAGAGTTAAATATCCGTGCTGATGAGAGGTCCAAGAAAGAGAGGCGACAGCTTGTGAGTTGCTTCTTTTTCCCCATTTTGCCGGAATTTGTTATATCGACACATGCTGTTACAGGGTTCTGTATTTACTTGCAATTATATCTTATCGCACATCCCATATGTCTCATCCATTTTAGTCATCCTATTTCAATTCTGTATTACATTTTTGGCCATCTTGTTAGGCACCACAATTCCGTCTAATCTTACTTCACCTTTTTTCTTCTTATGTACCTAAACTTGCAGTGCATATTTCCTGTCTTATCTCTTCTTATCCTAAAAGCCTTACTCAATGGAGTGCTTCTCCATACATTCAGCTTTCGGTTGACTCATTCGCTAGTTTGATATGAATAACACTTTATGTACAAAGAGAAGTACAGATGATTGGTGCCACTTGTTAGAAGATCGTACTTGCACCATTTGTTCACGTCGTGAATAGTTTTTTATGCCTCATTGGTGTGAATCAATAAGGAATTTGATTATCAAAAAAATAACATGCACCATGATAGGTTCTCTAACATCTGAAGTAATTGGTTACCCACTTTTCTCGTAGATTGTGAATTTACTATCACTAATAGAATTCTTAAATCTGTTATCTGAGCTCAATGACACGGCAATTCTTTATTAACTGCTCCAGATTAGTGCTGCTCATTTGAAAAGTGCCTCTAAAGTTGCTTTTCTCTCGGTGCTCATCTTTGATTGTCGCAGGTACTTCTGTAGCATTGATCTAGCATTTTTGACACTCTTCATATTCTGCAATATTCAGGAATGGAAAGAGAGAAAAAAGTTTCAGAAACGCCTTATAGCAGCCAAGAAGAAATTACATGAAATGGAACAAGATCATATATTTCATGGTTTTAGATACGGCGAGAAAAGCCAAAGGAGCTTCCTTGCAGACCAGATAGTTGGTGTAAATTCAATGTTGCTTCAGCATGCATTGCAGAATATGAAGATGCCATATAAGAGGTGCAGCTTTTAGTTTATTTCTTATAATTTGGAATTAGATACTTGTTGACCTGCTAAAGTGTACGTCATGCAAGCTTTAGATAGGATAACTGATCTTTTACACCAACCTCTCATATCCTAAATGTTAAGTACAAATGCAGTGAAGAAAGTAGGTTAGGTCCATTTACCTGATATTGATTTTCATACATAATGCATTGGTCTCATCTCATGATCATACTCATTCTTATTCCTTTTATTTTGGGGGTTTCGGGGGGGGGAACAAATACTATAATTTGCCTTGACAAATTCAACAATTGTTTTCTTGCTGCAGATGGAGTTTTCCAGACTTTGTTAATGCTTTAGAAGTTTCGAATACATTAAAAATATCAAAAGAATTCCTTTCAAAAAAAAATGTGGAACATTCCAGCTTTTGTTCTGAAGTGCAAGAGCAGGGTCGCGGCCTCATATCTTGCGGCAAGGTTGCCATTGTTTTAGCTTTGGGAGAAATGCTTGGAAGGTCTTCTATTCCTGAACCTGCTGGCTCTCATAATAATGAGGACATTGCCTATCTGCATATCAAGGCATTGGTAGATGACAGCCTCAGACAGCTCAAGGTGGTCCTTCCTTCAGTAGTAGACTAGAGTCGACATATTGTTTTGTAAATTGAATTCAACAGAATGCTATCTACCATATGGCCATTCAGGATTGAAGCTATGTTGCGCGGACTCTCCAAAATGTAGCCGCACCCACGTTGGATCCTTCAAAAATGCACTACTTTTGGAGGATCCGACACGTATCCGGCCACATTTTCGGAGAGTACGAGCAACATAGGACTGAAGTAGTTGCCACTGACTCACTTCATTCCCGGCAGCCCATTGCTTGAAAGTAGGTTGCACATACATTACTATTGTCATTAGACGATTCTGAGGAAAGTTTGGGGCAAGTAATATTATGCCTTTTCTGCTATGTTTACTTTGTATACATGCAGATATAATTCACATGTTAGTTGCATGTACCTTTTGTTTAGTTTTGGATATTCTCATGATGCAGGGAGATTACTTGTCTTGTTGGAGAGAGTTATTTTGAACACATGATTTGATTGATTTCTTTGTCAATTGCAGACGGAGGACCAGCTGTCTGTACCTCTTATATTGGTGCGTCCTGCTGAATCTAGTGAATATCTCAAACAATTGTTCATGGATCATGACTACTTCTCTTTCAACTCCGAGAAGGTAGATGCATGTATCTTTGCTATGTAATTAGTTACATGCCAGATAGAAGCTTGTTCAGAATTATCTTATAAGGAGCTTAAATCACGTTCATCCATCGTATCTTTTTTGTGTTAGATTAAATGTTACTAATACACACTTTTATCTTGAGAAAATTGCCGTTAGCACTTTGATTGCCTCGCTCAAATTCTGAATATAGAGATGACCCAGTATATTGTTGTTTACTGAAACTTTCACTCATTCAGTCATGCTTCAAAACAGATATAGCAACTCTAAACAATATTGGTGCAGCTATACTTCTTCTAAGTCGTATGTATGACCTGCAGTTGTGAAAAGATTGTCGTGTTATGGCCTAATCCTGTTGCATCTCCTGATTCTAGATAATCCCTTACCCTGGGCCAAATAAAGCAAAGACCAAATCATTCTCATTTACGTCCGAGGGAAGTCCTATGACATGATTATAGCCAGTGTTTTAGACTGAGAGTAGAGTATTTAACAGCTGTGTAGCTACAGTTTTATTCGCTTTGTTTTTGAATTGTTTGATGTAAACTACATTCATTTTCTCTTTTGCGGGAAGAAAATTTTATCATCATTATTGACCTGATAACAAGTCTACCAGCATGCAATTTCTTAGTTTTTACTCATGTTGTGTCATTCACAGGTTTGGTTCTTGGAAGAAGAGAAACTCCCTGTTGTCACTGCGTCACAGGAAGAAGAAAGCAAGCATAAAATATTGATGAAATCACCTTGGGAGATACTCCAGCAACCAGCTGGATCAGCAGGAATTGTTACTTTGCTCTCATCACAGAACCTACTAGAGCATTTACATGTGATGGGTGTGGAGTATATTCAGGTGAGAGTTCAGATATTGGCTAGTTGTTGACTCGTGCATTTTACTTCGGGCTAAGTGCAATTGGCGTCTTGAATAGCATGTATTAGCGCCTCTTTCTTGTACTTCTAGATCTGTCTTAAATAGTATGTCAACTCTTTCTTCTCCTTGTTCTAATTGGTAATATCAGTGGTATCGTATGGCCTGTGAATCTGTGTAACTAATTGGTGCTCAATACAGGTCTGTTCTGGCAATCAAGAATGCATAAATGGGGAGATGCTACTTGGTTTTACTCAGTCTTGTGAAGCCAATGCTGGGATCCAAGTCTTCAGGGATGCTGGCTATTCGGAAGAACGCTTCAACATGGTATTTTCCATTGATTTTGCAAAGAAGTTGACTAAGAAGATCGACAAACTTCAATTTGAAGCCATTTTAAAGGCAAATCAGTATGTGGAGATGGTAGATAAAGACTGGGTTGATGTCATCCCCTCCTCACCAAACTCATATGAGTTTCATTCTTCAATTTATAGCTGCTTGAACGCTTGTCCTCCTAGTAAAGTTTGTTTTGTAGACATTACTGCATGATATCGATATTTGTATACATGTATATGACTCCCAACTTACCTGCAAAAGCATAGAAAATCTTTTAGTAGCACGAGTATCTTCGCAGTTCGCACTATCAATCATTTGGTATTGAGCATCAAATTTGACCCAATATCAACAAACATTCAGTAGGCTATCATCAATGGTGATGATGGCTAATATTTCTCATTTGCTGTTCGTCGATTCTTTGTGATGGCATTAGTTTTGCTGGTTGGAGTTAAAGCACTCTTGGGAGTGTGAAGAACTGGTTGACTGGTTTTACAAATGCTAGCAGAAGAAAAGGCAAGATTATAACTGTCTATCTATACTATATTAAAAGCACGAAGGCCCTTAGCGAAATATCGTTCGTCTCTTTTATCCTTTGTAAGTATATTCTATTTTAGATAAAATGTTAATTATAAACTCTAATAAATTTTCCCTAAGGAATAAAACTAAAAGTTGCCTTTTATTTCCGTTTTTGTTGCATACGGCTATTATTTATTTAGGTTTTGGTTTCAAATTACTTTAGAATTCTTTTACCAATAAATATTTACTTAGTTATGTCTTTTCTTTGTTTAGGTTTAGGATACACTTTAGATTTAGGATCTTTTGTCAAAATTTTCTTATGCTACAGATCTTTTATAACAGCTTGAGTTTTGTTTTAATTATTGTGTGTAGGTTTATTTTATTTTAATTATTGTAGATATCCTACAATTGATCATTGGAAGAAGCTCTTAAAATTTTACGGATTTTGATACGGCAGTAACGTCTCTAGAGGCAAAATTTATTTGTATTTGAGGTAAATCTATTAATCATTAATGTGTTTTGAAAGTTAAGTAATAATTATGGTTCATGTGTTCTTGACAGACAATACAAATTGAAATTGTTAGTTTTGTGTTTTTTATTTATAGTTTTTCATATATGATTATCAATTTAATGACTTATTTATAGATTCTGTACACTTTGTTTAGACTTTAGATCATTGCATTGTATAACCAAAAAAAATGGATAGATCCTAACTCATGATGTCAATTCAAGATCTTATTAATTCAAAATTATTTTGCCCTATGTTTTATATTAAAACTGTTAATTATTGTGCCAGCTCAAGTTGCTTATATTTTCTAAGAATATATGTTATTACCTCTTTTGATTAATTTTATTATACATATTACATGATTTAAAAATTGTGTTACTTATAAAGAATAGACATTAACAAGTAGCGTCCCAAATTTTTGACGATTTCGATCAAGTAAACAATTCTCCTTATCTCATAAAAATAGTCATTGTAGAACGCATGGTACTATTTTAGATTTTTTATCATAAAAATTTAAGGAATATTAATTTTAAGATGTGGTGTACGATTTTTTCGTCTCATTTACAGTTTAAACTTTGATAAAGAATAAAATTGCTTTGACACGAAAACAAATTTATTACGTTCTGAAAGTTATGTCTTTGTTGAAGTTCAATTACGAGTTTTTTTTCTCACTAATCTCTGATCTTCAAAGATTGAAATGTTCTGAAATATCAATTTACTTTAGAATAATTTAGTTGTTTTACCTTTATTTAATATTTATACTATTTGTATATTGTTATTAATTGTTTGAAGCTCTCATGATGAAGAGGTCATCAAGAGTATAACGCCGTCACTTTTGTTGTATAACCTAACAGGCATAAAACCTGTGATTAATTAAAATGTTGACAAAGTTAAATCATTTGTAAAGAAACCTTTATTTTGTATTATCAATAAAAGCTGAAAATAAATTATACGGAGATAATGACAAATTTGCAGTATGATATGGTGTTGTTTAACCCATGTAAACTAAGTACTATATGGCGCCAATGCATTAGGAGATAAATTTACCTACTCGGTTCAATTTTTATTGCGCATTCAAGTATTTTTCTTGAATATTATTTTGAACAGAATTTTAAATATTTTGATTCATATTTACGATCTCACTGTCGTGTTGGTACTAAAATACTTATGCATAGTTTATTTCAGGTATACTCGCAATAACAACTAAAAATATGAAATACAATTGACAAGCAAACATGTGCCAAGTAACAATTTAAGAAAATTTAATTTTTAAATAAGAGTCTTATTTAAAATAGATTAATCAAAGTAGTACATTGATAAATGTTCGAAATCATGTTGTATCACTAATAGTATGAAATCTGTCACAACCCAAATTCCACACTCGGTCGTGATGGCACCTCTCGTGAAGACAAGGCCAGCCAACAACCCCAAATCTACTCTTTAACAGCTATTACACATAAATGAATAGATAACACAACTTATTGGCATTTAAAACTAT
>MU777467.1:0-24840 GCA_026770625.1 Nicotiana glauca
CAAATTATTGTAACGAAAATTATTTATTTTGATTTTGGAATTCTTTACTTGGGGTAAAAATCACGTGCTCACAATCCTAACCATTGCACTTGCCAACATTTGCTATCCGCACACCAGCGATGCCCCGTATGTCACAATGCTCCCAGTAATCACAACTCCACAATCTACTATCACCTAGAAACCCTACTGTCTTTGCTATTTTATCTCTTACATAAGGCTAATATTCTGCCTTCTGAGGTTAAGTTCTACCTCCATCTGCATCTACATTGCATAAGGCTACCATTCTGCCTTCCAACTTGCATAAGGCTACTATTGTGCCTTCCGAGGTTAAGTTCTGCCTCTATCTGCATCTGTATTGCATAAGGCTACCATTCTGCCTTCCAACTTGCATAAGGTTACTATTCGGCCTTCCGAGGTTAAGCTCTACCACCATTTGCATCTGTATTGCATAAGGCTACCATTCTGCCTTCCAACTTGCATAAGGCTACCATTCTGCCTTCCGAGGTTAAGCTCTACCTCTATCTGCATTTGCATTGCATAAGGCTAATATTCTGCCTTCCGAGACAAAACGTTGTCTCCATCCATATTACATGGCTGAAAGATCGCAACATTGCACGAATGAAAGATCGCCACATTACACAACTAAAAGATCACCACATTGCACGGCTGAAAGATCGCCACATTGCACGGCTGAAAGATCACCACATTGCACCACTGAAAGATTGCCATATTGCACAACTGAAAGATTGCCACACTGCACGGCTGAAAGACCGCCACATGCTACTGCATCCTTCATGGGCTGAAATATCGCCAACTATCCAAAGGCATCATCATTTGGAGGCACCATCCTCATAGCTCAAAAACACCATGTCATGGCCTGAGGATCCCTTTCAATCTCTTGCATATCATTATTCAAAGGCATCATGGTTCGGAGGCACCATTTCATAGCCCGAGAGCATCATTTCATAGCCTGCGAATCCTTATTATACGCCTCATGGCCCAGGACAACAAGGTCTATAGACGTCATCCTAACCATCCGAAGACAACATTTATGGTTCGACTGGATTTTTCATCATGTCTAAATTTACGCACACTATATGCTTGTATTATTTATTTTCAGGTAAACCGACAAGCAACATCCAACCCGGCAGGAGCATTTCTGCTCCAGTGCCCGTAGCCATATCAAAACCAACCATTCCCGTAAGCCTTTCACTCACCCAGACCGAAACATTGCGTTCGTTCTTGGAAAGCACCCGTCGGCATACTCCACCAATGGATCCTGAACTACATGCGGCCTGGTTCCTGTAAAACCAGAGATATGTAGGAAACTCAGAAGCCATGGTGCGGCCTAAAACCTCTTCAAACCATTTCGCTCGGTCAAAATTGGCCATCATATCTTTACCCGAAAACTCTTGCATCCTTCTTGGGTAAAGAGGGGCAGCTATTGACGCCCAATTATTTCCTATATATTTTTGAATATGTAGAGTACCTTCAAAATAGCATATGCATGTATGTATAATGTATGTCCAAGTGTTTCATTATTTTTTCTCAATTTTTAAAGGGTTTTTAATCAATTTATTTCCCTATTTTATCCATAAAAACCCAATAATTATTTCTAAAATTATCACTTTTGGTGATTCACTTGTTTAAATTTTTTATTTATGCTAAAATATAGCTAAGAAAATTTTTGCATATTTTTACAAAATTATTTAGTATTTTTTAAGGCTAAATTGTATAATTGCAATATTAGCCTCTTTTAGGATTTAATTGTGTTTATGTTCATAAAGATTACCTCCAATATTTTAAATGGTTAATTATATGTCATAATCATTTTAGTACTTTTAATTTATTTCTAAAAATTAATTTACTATTTTTATAATTTTAAATAGGGAAAAATTGGCTATTTAAACAATAGCCCAATTTTGTTTCAATTGTAGCCTAAAATTGACCCAAATTAAACCCAATTTCCCTAGACAATTCCCAATTAAACCCCGACCCAATTGCAAATTGAACCGACCCAAACCCGGTCTTCCACCTAACCCTTTTAATCCCAACCATTGATCAATTAGATCAACGGCTCCCGTTCCGCCTTACCTAAATTAATCCCAAATGACCCCAAATCTCGATCGTTTGATACACTCCGCTGCCTTAGAATCCCCTTCCTCTCAAACTCTCTCTGCAACACCACCCAAACCCTAGCCGCCACCATCCTAATACTTATCTAATCCATGGCTTTTTGTGGTCGTTTGAGACCTGTACCAGCCTTCCATGGCTTCTATGTGTTTGGTTCTACGACCAGACTTTGAAGGAGTTTGGTCCAGTCCTTGCTCGACTGGTGTTCATGGTCTTTCTCCGGCCAGCCACGACCTTTTCCGGCCATTCATGGCCTTTCAAGGCGGGTCCTTGGCCTTTTCTAGTTAGATCATTAACTTTCGAGACCCTTCTCGTTTATTTTGGATTTTTTGAAACCCTAATCTCTAGGATCTTTCTATTTCCTTTAGATCTGCTTTAGATTTGTACTCTTTATGACTTTCTTGAGTGTTTCTTGAAGATTCTTTAACTTGCTTTCAAAACGACTCTTCATTTTTTTCGATTAGGGTTTTCCTTTAAGTTATTTCAAGAAATCTCTTCTCTGATTTTAACGTGTTTTTGATTTTGCTATGTTTTGTTCATGTTGTTAACTATCTGAGTTAACATGTTGAAAGGCCCTAATTTCTTTTGGGTCTCATTCGAATCCTAAAGCTGTTTGTTTATTGTGTACTTGTTTAACTAAGTTCCTCGTTCTTGTTTGATTTATTTGTGTTACCATTTTTTAAACTCGATTACTGTTGAAAATCCCTAGGTCTTTGGGGTCTGAAACTGTTTGTTTGAGTACTTGACTCGATTGATAGCTTTTGTTTTAGACTCTCTTTTCTCTATGTGACTTATCTAATTTTTACTATCTTTCAGCTCGACTAAGTTTTAAACCCAAACTTTTTAAAAGGGTTTCCTCACCTGCTACTGTGAAACCGTTGCATGTTTCTGATGGTCTGTTTTCTTCCCTGTTGACTCAATGTGACTTGACATACTTGATTACTATGCTTCGAATGTTTGCTTTACTACTAAACCCTAGTTTATTTCTACCGCTACTGCCTGTTTGTGATTTTGTCAATAAGTTTGGCCACGCTTGTCTGATGACCTTGTTTAATTTATTTATATGCTGAAGTTTCTTCCTTGATTGATCTTCATCTTGTGACTGATTTCTAAAATTTCCCTTTTATGAACCCTAATTTCACTCGCCCGTTCAAATTGATTGATTCTTTCCAATTTACTATGATATTTTGCCTTACTGAATCTTTTCCAAAATAAGCATACTTTTGTACTTAGACCTTATTTCTTACTTAATGCTTGTACTACTTCTTTTATGGCAATAATCGGTCTGTCTATAAACTGATCTCTTTCCTTATTTGAATCTGTTAAACAATGATTCTTAATTAAAGGGAATCCCTCGTATAATTGATTCTGATTGTTGATTATTTCCATATTTGTACTAAAATTTTACTTATCACCTCTCCTTCACTTGTTTTCAAAAGGCTACAAGTACCCTGCACCCCCTTTATTTCAAACACACGAACACAAGGAACAAATCACTTGAGTTTAGAACACACACTTCACAAAAACTCTCTCTCTTTTCTCTTTTACTACTTGTGTTACTTCCTTACCTAGGCGGCTGAAAGCCAAGGCTAGGCTGTGGGAAATTTGCTTACTTTTCTTTCTGCATTTGATTCTTTACTAGTATGTTCTAATTAATTTTTCAACATCAACAACAACATGATTCTTTATTATTTCCTTCACTCTTGCTTGTTTCCTGCTCGTGTTTAATCAAGTTCCAGTACTGAGCATGCTGTAATCTGCCCTTTTCTTTTCTGAATTAATGCTTTTCTTATGTATGAACTCTGTCAGTCATTTATTATGACTTATGAATCTCAAATCCCCATACCCCTATGTGTTTGTATTCCCTGGTTGGTTGGAAGGACATGTCTGCATTAGACATTGTTATACATGACCCAAACCTGACTCTCCCTGGGGTCATAACCTTCATATCCCCTCTATGTGTTGTATTCTCTGGCTGGTTTAGGGCATTCCAGCACCATCTATTTCTGTGCATGCCCAAACCTAACCCTTCCTAGGATCATATGCTCCTTCCAATGAATTCACAAACACTTGACCCCTTTGTATAAAGAAAATGCTGATTCTGTGTAATGTTAGCTTTATTACTACTTCTTTCCAATCATCTTTACCCCTCTCTATTCTCCACTCACTTTTAAATCTCTGTTCCTGCACTTTCACTATACTCTTAGACTTAGGTTCTGCCCCTCTTGTGTGATCCTTGTCTTGGGACCCATGAGCTCCCTTTGAACTTGGACACATAAGGGTTGGCCCTTCTGCACTGCACTCATCTCTATGTGGTTATGCAAACTTAGGTGTAAGCACTACCCGAGGTCCCTTGAGACCCTCAGGGAATTTTGACACACCTAGGTCTGAGAAAGGCTTTGAAACAAGTGGCATTTGAGGTGCTTTGTTCCATAACTCTGAGAGGAAGTCAAAATCAGGCTTCCTCTGGTTGCTATTTCTTATTTTACAATTTTTTTGTATGTAATTCAGCAATTGGTGTGTAATCATTTGTAATAAACATTTGGGGTTGGTTAGTGAAAAAAGGGCTGGGTAATTATGCATGCTTAACTATTAGAAGGGTAGAGAACATGCCTATAGGATGTGTTTTCTGATTGATTAACTCAGTATTTAGAGAACATGCCTATAGGACTTGTTTTTTTGTATGATTAATTAAGCATTTAGATAATATGCCAATAGGACTCATTTTAGTCTGCATGTTTAGCTCTACATTTAGAGAACCTGTCTATATGACTTGTTTTAAATTTTGCATTTAGATAACATGCCTATAGGATTTGTCTTTAATTCTGCATGTTTATTACCACAATTAGACACCATGCTCTTAGGATCTAAATGGTTATAATCCGGCATCATATCCAATAGGCTAAAATCAGTACCCTTTCATAGAAATCATGCCTATAAAAACTTCAAGCAAATTCTGCCTGCTTCATTGCATGTTGAACTAGATATCATGTCTATCGGAATTAAAATCAACAATAATAGGTATCAATCTCTATAGAATCTGAAACCAGTCTATTCTAAAATCAGTTCAATTCATACTGTTCTAAACTAGTTTTAAAATAACTACTCTTCTCTTATTAACACGGTTTAGCAAGCATGCCTATATGATCTCAAACCACTCGTTTTAAATTTGTTACTGCTTTGCCACATTCTGAATCAGTAACAGATATCATGTTTATAAGATCTCACCCAAACACTTAGACAAGCCTTAAATGACAACAAATAAAACTGAACTCACCTCTGTTAATTAGTAATTGCTACAACCAGTAGGCAGGCCTGATTCGGGCTTTATCTGAGTTATGTAATAAATTGATCTGCTCCAACAATTAAAACTCCCCTGCCTTAGTAATTTAGATTCAGACCATGATTGTGTTTAACTCATGCTATTTATGTGCTTTGCTTGAGGAGGAATACATGAGCCATTTAGTTGTTTACGTGTTTCCCCTTAACGTGTAGTCCTATGTATTTTTGTATGTCGCCTTAGCTTTTTCACTTTTTGAAACCTCAAAGTCAACCTAATATCCCTCCTTTTTAGGAATAGTAGTCCTAAGTTCCTCTGGGATTGATAAGAATGGGATGGGTAATAATGCATAGTGGTCGAGACCAATATAAGCTTTAATACCTTGATGGGGTGGGAAGGGTAGATATGGATATGATGACTGGTGCACTAATACCACGTGTAGCCCCTCTTTTGAGGAATGATTACTGGGTATTGCATTGATGTGATCCATATTACAAATAAACCTAGGACCTCCCCCTCCTCTTTTTTTTCCTTTAAATATTTATAGAATTGTGACTTTTTTTCAAAATCAGCCTTTTAATGATTGCTCTTTCAAACTCTGTTTTACTTTCATCACTTTCAAATACTTGTGAATTAAAATCCTCTCTTATTTGAGCCTTATTTGGTTACTTGTTAATTTCACAAATTCACAAAGAACTATCTGGTCGGGAACCACACTAGTGGATCATGAGGGGTGCCTAACACCTTCCCCTTAGGATAATTTCAAGCCCTTACCCTATCTCAGGTTATCAAACAAACTTAGAAGAGAATCTTATAGGTGTCCTAGTGCATCTTAAATCATTAGGTGGCAACTCTTCAAATGCAAAACCTAGTTCCCAAAAGGAATGAATTATCCTATACCCAAAATATCATAAACCCGATTTTGCGATGCAAAGAGGGAAAAAGGGGGGGCGCGACAACTCTCTCTCGAGTAATTACTATAATTTTACTAGGCATATTTTTTCGAATTACGCTAGCTGGCACTAAGTACGGCACACTCAGATCGCGTAAAGTTTTTGTTATCCCTAATCCCACTTTTAAAAACTCCGTATTGATCCCTTACACTTAAACTATTGCTCGCCCTCGAGTAATAAAACTACACTTTATATAGACACAACCTTTTTAAACAATTCTCCTAACTCATCACACCAAGAATACTTAAAATAGACTAAGCACAAAAGCGTAACATCTTCACCTCAAGATTTGACTTACAAGTACCACGCATTATTCATATCTCACCCACTTACTCTAACATAGAGGTCACTGATATTACATTTTATTCATGAATCAAGTGCCCTCACACAACAAAAGAAAGTAGTTCCACATAATAAAATTAAGAACACTTAAGAACTCAAGATAGAAAGAATTCACACACTCTCAGAAATAACATTCATATGCCACAAAAGATGAACCATAGGCTTGCCCATAGTGTACTACTCTACGAATCGAGCTCATTCAATCTAGGATCAAGTAGGACTTTATTTGGTTGTAATGTAAGTTGCGGGACGGGTAGGATACATTTAGAGATAAGAGTGAGTCTCCCTAAGCACTTTAATACATATACTTTAACATTCAAACCTCATACTTATATCAAACCAAACTCCACCTTCATATCAATGTATATTACTCCATACTTCTTTAAGCACAGTTACATCAAGAGTCACTACTTATCAAGGAATATTTTTTCACATCAATATAACTATCTTTTTTTTTTTCTTTTTTTAATTCAAGTGACTCTTACTTTTTCAAAATAGTGCATCTTTCTTCTTATTTTATTAGTTTCAGTCAAATGCCAAACAAACCACCCCACACTTTAACTTTTACACAGTTCATAACAATTCAAGTGCTCATGAGAGGTTAGAAGGTTCAAATAGATGGTTAATTCAAATAAATTGGTAAGACTTATAATGTGATTGCCAAAGAAACATGATTATATGCTCAAAGGGGTTAACTACGATACATAATAATTAGTCGGGTAAAATATATATATGGCTCAACAAATAAATGTCTATATCACTTCCAAGACTGCACAAAACTACTATTTCGATTTGCAAATACACGGGGCAAGTTTTAGACATAAAATGCAATTAACAGAATAACATAAAAACCTCACACACACATGGCACATAACTCACTCAGAATTGGTTTCATCAGGACACTCTAGTCAAAGCAGTTAAGAAAAGTTAAAATTATATAGTTTAAGGTACTTATACAAGAGTAAAAAACTGAGCCTAAGCGTCACAACCAAAGTACTCACTGTTCTCAAGGAATAACAAAGTTAAGAGACATTTCTTCAATTCAATTCATTTCATACTAGCTCCTACTCCTAAAAAAAATAAAACTAACTGCACCCGGTTCAAACAAAACCCTTGAAAAAAAACCGCGGCGCAAAGAAAAACCAAGAGGGAATTACTACACTACCTTCAAAGAAATTTTTTTGCCTTTTTCCTTTCGACTTAAATCCCTTAAGAAAATTATCTAATAGATCCATCATCGGGAAAACTCTAATTTTTATTTTTTTTATTAAAAAAATTATTCAATTAAACTAATACAACTAAAATAACATGAAAAGTCATCCAAATAATCTCCTCACCCCACAATTAAAATTGTGCATTGTCCCAGTGCATACTATAACTAATAAGAGGGTATAAAAAACTCCCTCGTAGGCTAAAGGTCGAAGCAATAGCAGCTTATGGGGTACTCAGACTTTTCTCATGCCTGGTCCATCGTGTGGGTACCTCACACTTAGTTCCAACCATCTGGTTTGCTGTTGCATCCTTCCAATAGCTTTGTTTTCCATGCTCCTGGTAAATAAAAAATCGACACTACAAACATAATACAATTAAAGAAATAAAAAAAAAAAAAAGCAATAAAGATGGGTTACCTCCCAACAAACACTTGATTTAACATCGTGTCACGACGCGAATCACTTTTTGCCTCAACCTCGAGCTTATGAATTGAACCCCAAGTTTTTCTTCAAGCTTATGATTATGCTCTTCGGGCGGTACAAATTCTTGCGAGCAAAAAATTAGATAAGGTCTTATGCACTTTTTGGCTCTAGACCGAGGAGTGTCACATTGCCTAGACGGCCTTGAGAAATTCAAAATATAAGGTTCATCTACCTCTTCCATGGACTCCTTTTTATGCTCATCAGGATCCCTTCCCTTTTCACCGTCCGAACATAATATAGAGAAGTATTTGGAATGAGGTACAACGCGCTTAAATACATGAACTTCAAGATTTTCGACCTCCTCAACACCAATAACACTAGAGTCAACTAAATATATATCCTCAATATCCCTGGTTGACTCTAGTATTACTTCTTTAACATCGACATCCTCAATTTTTAGTTGGTCAGATTGTTGGTGTTCTACTCTGTCCTCCTCCATTATAACCTCAATTTCGGTATCTAATTCACACTCTTCTTGGTTACTATTTATAATATTGGTATGTTGAGCATTAAATGCTTCAACTAGTTGATTCACTTGTGCCTCCAGGTTGCTAATAGTAGCATCTTGCCTTTGTAGGTGCAGTTGTTTCTCATTATCTTGTTCCACAAGGCACCTTACCATATCTTTGATCTCTTTCAGGTCACCATCCCTAGGTTCTTTGCTCCTATTAACTTCACAAGAAAAATAAGAACCATTAAACTAAGGGATTGGGGGAAGATAAGAAATATAAGCACAGCCATAAAAGTAACCATCTTGACCACCACACATAAGATTGCGTTGGTGCATATAACTCGCTCTCGTGAATATTTTGATAACTTTGCCATGTGTGGTTTCCTCCAAAATAAGCATTAGGAAGATCAATAGTTGAATTACCAACATTGAAACTCTCATAATTCCAAGATGTCATGTTTCTAAAATTAACAAATAACAAAAAATAAAAAAATAAAATAAAAATAATAAAAATAAAATTTCAAACTTGAAATCTAGACATATGTACACCTACAGCTACACCGTTAGTTTCCTGGCAATGGCGCCAAAATTTAATCACGCCCAACTCTAGTCCTAAAAAAGATAAGCGGTCGCTGCAAATATAATCCAGTCTAAAAGTCCGGGAGTCGAATCCCACAGAGAACTAAGGCTTAACTATATCTGTTTAATATCACTAAGAAGAAGTTTGAAAATATTTCTAAATTATAAAGATTGAGATTCATATTTCTACTAATTAACTAGCAAATACTAAAAAGTGATAAAATTATCAACGAATGAGACAAAGGGTTGGAGACTAAATTAATGAGGTCTAGAGTTATGATTTTCCCAATTGTCGGAATCCTTCCAGCTATGTTCCCTATAATTTTGTCGATGTATTCTCTACTGATCGTGAGCACTTTAGGTGTCGTAATTCTCTCTCGAGCAACTACAATAATTTACTAGGCATATTCTCTCGAACTACACTAGTTGGCTTCATCTAACCGCTCACTATGACCACGTCAAGGCTTTGTTATTTCTAAACCTACCTTTAAACTCACTGTATTGATTTCTCACATACGTTAGGAGTGACGTTGTTCAACAACCACTTAAATATGTATCTTTTCTCAAGTAACACATAATAAATAGGCGCAGTCGATCGATGACCATTCAATCAACTAAAATAAACACATAGTTAAACAAATAGATATATCCAAAGGCTAAATTATATTAAAACTTAACAAGAATTCATCCTACAAAAGGTTCTATCAAAACTCTAGATAATAAATTAGTTATTCATAATAGTATGCATGAATATAATAATAGAATTCAAAACCAATAATAGAAATAGAAAGAAGAAAGTGAAAAACTCGTGGAAGAATTCTCTGCCTAGCTCCCAGTGTGTTCTTGCGTCCTTAGGTCGAATCCTCGGTCTCCTTAGCCTCCTTAGGTCTAAATTATGTCAAAAGTATGTCAAAAGTGCTCAAAATATTATTTTTTCATGTATATATACCAAGTAGGATCGAGACCAAATAATTATACCTTCTTATACGCGAAAAAGAATACTTTTCCAGGTCAGGACGTCCGCGGCCGCGAATTCGACCGCGGACCTGACCGCAGATTTTGCATAGTGTTCTATTCGCGGCCGAGGATCTGACCGCTAACCGTTTGGAATTTTAAAAAACCTAAAATATAAAAGATGTAGGCCTTTGAGTTAGCTTTCCAACTATGTATTGTGGAGCCCAAATGGAGTTCTGAAAGAAAAGTTATGTGTATTTTACTAGACAGTGCGCAATATGCCTAATCGATTCTTCCTTCGTTCTTAACTATCGTCCATTGATCCCCGAACATGATCCCGGCTTAATTACTTGGGCTTTTACTCAGACTTCAAAGATCTAAATCACTTGAATTCATTCCATAACATCTACATAGCTCGGAATCACTCCTACAAGGCATAAAACACATAATTAGTGTAAAACACTAGCGATTAAAGCTCAAACTCAATTAAATTGCAGTAAATTAGAGTGTAATAAGCAACTAAAATACGTAATTATAGTCTATCATCAGGGGGTTAAGTAGGATTTAATGGATTAATTTTGAAATTGAATAAGGAGTGTAATTACGAATTTTTAGTGAAATAATTCGTAATTAATTATGGTGGATATTAATTTCAAAAATTGTAAATTATTTCCATAATTGAAAGCCATGTTAATTAAATTCTGTGGTCTCTGCTGTGCCTAAATAATATAAAATAAACAAATATTTTTTCTGGTGGAAAAGAAAACCCAACAGATTTTGAAAAAATATTTTAACCCTTAAAACTTGTGTTATAATTACAAAAGGTTTTCCACCTAAAGAATAAGAGAAGGTGCCCGAAATTTTTCTACCTTTTTCCTAGAAATTTCGCCCAAACAAAATTGCTTTTTTCGGATATTATTTTGGGTAATAAAGTAGAAGACCGTGGAAGTTCGAAGATCATGATTGTATGGGTGGTGGAGATTCCATTAAGACGTAATGGAACTGAAGACTCACGTGATATAAGAGATTTATTCACGCTTCAAGAGATAACCCGTGAAATCCCGTATATATTAGTTATGTAATTTTCATACTAAAATGCTTCCGCGGCTTATAATAATCCATCATAAACAAGATGGAACAACTATAACCTTTATCTTTTCATTTGCTCCATATATAAAACTACAGTGCTTTGATTGAGACTTGAGAGGTATTATATTGATATTCAGTCATCAATTTTAATCGATTTATTCGTCAAAGAAAGATGTTCTAGAAGAGTATAGATGGATGATGGAGATATCTCTCAAAGTGATCAACGATATCTTGTTGCAAAGTCCATAGTTATAGAAAACAGAAGATTATAATATGGTTGCTTGATAAATGGAGATATTAAAGACCACAAAGAAATGAATGCCTTTGTATTTGGTTTACTTAGACTTCGCAACATAGTTGGTGGTCATGTAACATACATTTGGGCGGGGGTTTTGTTCTGCACATTGTTCCACGGTGACAGATATAATTTTCCATATCAAATATGATATGCTAACTTGAAAAATCGATTATTAAAATAAATTCTTTATACCGCGTGTAAGTTAAACTCATTTGGATGACTTTTCAGCCTTTTTCAACTGGCCCATATATATATATATATATATATATATATATATATATATATATATATATATATATATATATATTTATATAACGGAAAAGGGTCAGATTTGCCCTTGAACTATTAGTTTTGGTACAATAATGCCCTTCATTCACCTATTGAGCCAAATATACCCTTCCATTAATATTTTTTGGCTTATAAATGCCCTTCCATTAATATTTTTGGCTCACAAATGCCTTTTGAGTTAACGGAAGGACACGTGTCATCGTCCTATTGGCCCATTCTAAATTTTTTTTTATTAATTAAAAAGACTCATTATTCATACTCGAAAAATAATTTTCTAAAGCAATTTTTCTAAAACTTTTTTTACTAAAAACTAAAGAAAAAAAATGAAGTAAATTTTGTTTCCAGTTTTTACAAAAAAATAGATTTTTTTTTCTAAAATAATGTTTTTGTAAAAACAAAAATAAAATCTAAAAAAGAAATTTTCTAAAGCAATATTTTTGTAAAAACTGAAAAAAAAAAAAACTAAATATTTTTTGCTAAAAACTGAAAAATAAAAAAAAATCCAGTTTTTTGAAAAATATTTCTTTAAAAAAACTGAAAAATAATTTTGAAAACAATGATTTTTGTATAATATGGAAATGAAAATATAATTTAGTTTCTGATAAAAATATAATTTATCAATTATAAAAAATAATTTAGCTCCTCCACCTTTAACAATTGATAAATTGTATTTTTATCAAAAATTAAATTATATTTTTATTTCCAGATTATACAAAAATTATTATTTTCGAAATTATTTTTCAATTTTTTAAAGAAATATTTTTCTAAAAACTGGATTTTTTTTTTTGATTTTTTCAGTTTTTAGCAAAAAACATTTAGTTTTATTTTTCAGTTTTTACAAAAATATTGCTTTAGAAAATTACTTTTTAGATTTTATTTTTGTTTTTACAAAAACATTGTTTTAGAAAAAAAAATCTGTTTTTTTGTAAAAACTAGAAACAAATTTTACCTTTTTTTTTTTTTCAGTTTTTAGTAAAAAATAGTTTTAGAAAAATTGCTTTAGAAAATTATTTTTCGGGTAAGAATAATGAGTCTTTTTAATTAATAAAAAAAATTTAGAATGAGCCAATATGACGATGACACGTGTCCTTCCGTTAACTCAAAGGGCATTGGTGAGCCAAAAGCATTAATGGAAGGGCATTTGTAAGCCAAAAACATTAATGGAAGGGCATATTAGGCCCAATAGGTGGATGAAGGGCATTATTGTACCAAAACAAATAATTCAAAGGCAAATCTGACCCTTTTTCGTATATTTAATTACTGGTTAAAAGAAGTCAACTCTGTAGATAATACTCGTAGTATTATTCGTTTTGGACTTGAGGGGGTCTTCTAGATGTAATAACGATGATGGAGAAGTGGGACCTAACAGTAGGTGGGACCTAACAGTATTATTCGTTTGATTCGGTTTTTTATTAAACCAAAATCAAATCAATTATATCGGTTTACTAAATTCATAATCAAATCAATTATATCGGTTTACTAAATTCATAATCAAATCAAACTAACAGAAATTTAATTTTTTCGGTTTCGGTTTCGGTTTTTTTCGGTTTTCCTTTTTAGTTATATTATTCTTGAAAAAGAGATCAAATAATCACCAATTATTCGCATGATTACAATTTTTCTTAATAATATATGAGGAATACCAATTATTCGTATAAATCATAATTCCAAGACATTCCATAATAGAAAATGACAACAAACATGTGACAAAGCAAAGCATTGTAAACTTGATAAACCTCAACACTAAAATAATCACCAATTATGTGAGCAAAATGACAAGCAGGAAGCTCATGTGATGTGGGGGAAGGGTTTCTAATATTTGGGGTTCTTTGATTCTGGAATTGGAACATAAGGAAGATATGGAATAATCTATTTTATTGTTTTTTGTCTTGTTGGATTTTAGTTTGGACTTGATATTTAGGTTATGCAGATAGAATCTACTTAGTGGATTTTGAATTTACAAGCCTACAAATAAATAATATCTCAAACATTAAAAACTATAAAATAGTTTAGAAAGTACTTACAAATTAGATTTTAATGATTATTTTTTATGTATTAAATTTTTAAAATTTATTTATATATAACGTAGGTTTGGTTTAGATTCGGTTTGACTTATTTTTTATTAATGCCAAACCAAACCGAGAGTGATCGGTTTTTTATTTTCCAACACCAAACCAACCAAACCAAACCACAAGTCGGTTTTTTTCTTCGATTTGACTTGGTTCGCCGGTTCGGTTTAGCTTGATGGTTTAGTTTGTACACCCTTAATCGTATCTACTCAAAGAAATTAAAATATAAAAAGACAAGAATAAATAACAATTTTCAAAAGTCCTATGTCAATTGTTTCCCTTTTGTCATCCTTTTAAAGAATCAATTAATTAATTATATAATTTTATTTCAAATAATTACAATCAAATCGTTTGGTTCACATGCCAGTAATTTATGTAGGGATTGTTGATAGAAGGGATTGTTATGCGGTGATTATAATGAAGGAATAGATATTCATGGATTACTTACTTTAAAAGAACATTTTCCCTTTAAATAGTCTAAATTCTGTTGCTAATAAACATTTTATCTTATATAAAATAATACATAAATTCTTACAAACCTAATGCATTATACCACCAACCAGACGTTAGTTATGAAGCAATATCTTTTTATGCGACCAATCAAATAGTGTATTATCTTATGCAGAATTTTGTACCGAAATTAACTATTCTAGCTACATTATATGAAGAAATGGAGTGATTTTATTTTGTG
Source organism: Nicotiana glauca (assembly GCA_026770625.1). Taxonomy (NCBI): domain Eukaryota; kingdom Viridiplantae; phylum Streptophyta; class Magnoliopsida; order Solanales; family Solanaceae; genus Nicotiana; species Nicotiana glauca. Next base: position 14,822 of record MU777467.1, read on the forward strand.
TCTCACAACTTACATTAATTGTGGAGATCTTTTTTTATCATACATATTTGTGGACCCATATCTTACGTATCTGGGTCCATAAAATTTTGTGACCCACAGAATTATAATATAAAAAGAAAATCTCATACAATTAGTGTTAGTTACGCAGTTACGTGATGCACAAAATAAAATTTTTGAAAAAAACGGGTGATGTGATCAGTTGGAAGAAAAGTGGAGCAGTTTGTGAAATGGGACATGTGAATTCTCACCTTTAGATGTGCTGTTATTCGCTGTGTACCCTCCTCATCTAGAGTAGTCCAAATTCTACTAAACAAAACTTCCAAAAGTGGTCCCTTTAGGACCCTTAGGAGTTAGACCCTACTTACTGCACTTCTTTAGATGAAAAATATCTTGAAAATATCAGTAGAAATTGTGACATAGTGGTAAGTATCGTTTATCCATCTCGAATTAAAATTTTGAATATAAAATTATTTTTGTTCAAGAACATTTCACCCCTAATATATACTTTACAACACACATCTAAATTTAACCAAACTCCAATATAAATACCGAGCACATAACATCACCAAATACTACTATGATGATTGTGAAATGCTAGGATGCCCCTTCGTGTTGGTGCCTTTTGGGACCTTATTTGGTTCGCTTGCTTTCTCTAGTTCAGTCCAAATCTAGATTATTTTAACATAATAACTACATCAGGTCTAAATGATCGATTTTATGATACTGTTGGTTTTTTAAGCTTATTTTAGCTTAAAAGAGGGTAAACGAGAAATGGAGGGAAAATGAAATATTTGAGTTTCCCTTCTTGACAAAGGGACATTGTCCCATATTGGTGGAGGAAAACGAAACACTTGAGTTCAGAACACACATATCACAAAAACTCTCTCTTTTCTCTGTTACTACTTGTGTTGCTTCCTTACCTAGCCGGCTGAAAGCCAAGGCTAGGCTTTGACAAATTTGCTTACTTTTCTTTCTGCATTTGCTTCTTTACTTGTATGTTCTAATTAATTTTTCAGCATCAACAACAACATAATTCTTTACTATTTCCTTCACTCTTGCATGTTTCCTGCTTGTGTTTAATCAAGTTCCAGTACTGAGCATGTTGTAATCTGCTCCTTTCTTTTCTGAATTAATGTTTTTCTTATGTATGAACTCTGTCACTCACTTATTATGACTTATGAATCCCAAACCCCCATACCCCCATGTGTTTGTATTCCCTGGTTGGTTTAGAGGACATGTCTGCATTAGACATTGTTGTACATGACCCATATCTGACCCTCCCTGGTGTCATAACCTTCATATCCCCTCTATGTGTTGTGTTCTCTGGCTAGTTTAGGGGCATTCCAGCACCATCTATTTCTATGCATGCCCAAATTTGACCCTTCTTAAGGTCATATGCTCCCTCCAATGAATTCCCAAACCCTTGACCCCTTTGTATAAAGAAAATGATGATTCTGTGTAATGTTAGCTTTATTACTACTGCTTTCCAATCACCCTTATCCCTCTCTATTCTCTACTCAGTTTTAAATCTTTGTTCCTGCACTTCCACTATACTCTTAGACTTAGTTTCTGCCCCTATTGTGTGAGCCTTGCCTTGGGACCCATAAGCTCCCTTTGAACTTAGACACATAAGGGTTGGCCCTTCTGCACTGCACTAATCTCTATCTGGTTATGCAAACTTAGGTGTAAGCACTGTCTGAGGTCCCTTGAGACCCTCAGGGAACTTTGACACACCCAGGTCTGAGAAAGGCTTTGAAACAAGTGGAATTTGAGGTGCTTTGTTCCATAACTCAGAGAGGAAGTCAGAATCAGGCTTCCTCTGGTTGTTATTTCTTATTTTACAAATTTTTTTATGTAATTCAGCAATTGTCTGTAATCATTTGTAATAAACATTTGGGGTTGGCTAGTGAAAAAAGGGTTGGGTAATTATACATCCTTAACTATTAGAAGGGTAGATAACATGCCTATAGGATGTGTTTTCTGATTGATTAACTCAGTATTTAGAGAAGATGCCTATAGAACTTGTTTTTCTGTACGATTAATTCAGCATATAGATAATATGCCTATAGGATTCATTTTAGTCTGCATGTTTAACTCTACATTTAGAGAACCTGTCTATAGGACTTGTTTTAAATTTTGCATTTAAATAACATGCCTATAGGATTTGTCTTTAATTCTGCATGTTTATTACCACAACTAGACACCATGCTCTTAGGATCTAAATGGTTATAATCCGGCATCATATCCAATAGGCTCAAATCAGTATCCTTTCATAGAAATCATGCCTATAGAAATTTCAAGCAAATTCTGCCTGCTTCATTGCACGTTCAACTAGATATCATGTCTACAGGAATTAAAATCAGCAATAATAGATACCAATGTCTATAGAATTTGAAACCAGTCTAGTCTAAAATCAGTTCAATTCATACTGTTCTGAACTAGTTTTAAAATAACTACTCTCCTCTTATTAACACGGTTTAGCAAGCATGCCTATAGGATCTCAAACCGCTCGTTTTAAATTTGTTACTGCTTTTTCACATTCTGAATCAGTAATAGATATCATGTTTATAAGATCTCACCCAAACACTTAGGTAAGCCTTAGGTGACAGCAAATAAAACTGAACTCGCCTCTGTTAATTAGTAATTGCTACAACCAGCAGGCATGCCTGATTCAGACTTTTTATCTGAGTTATGTAATAAATTATTCTGCTCCAACAATTAAAACTCCTATGCCTTAGTACTTTAGATCAGACCTTGATTGTGTTTAAGTCATGCTATTTATGTGCTTTGCTTGAGGAGGTATACATGAGCCATTTAGTTGTTTACGTGTTTCCCCCCTTAACGTGTAGTCCTATGTATTTTTGTATGTCGCCTTAGCTTTTTCACCTTTTGAAACCTCAAAGTCAGCCTAATATCCCTTCTTTTTAGGAATAGTAGACCTAAGTTCCTCCGGGATTAATAGGAATGGTACGGGTAATAGCATTCATAGTGGTCGAGACCAATCCGCGCTTTAATACCTTGACGGGGTGGGAAGGGTAGATACGGATATGATGACCGGTGCACTAATACCACGTGTAGCCCTCTTTTGATGAGTGATTACGGGGTATTGCATTGATGTGATCCATATTACAAATAAACCTAGGACCTCCCCCTCCTCTTTTTTTTCCTTTAAATATTTATAGAATTGTGACTTCTTTTCAAAATCAGCCTTTTAATGATTGCTCTTTCAAACTCTGTTTACTTTTATCACTTTCAAATACTTGTAAATTAAAATCCCCTCTTATTTGAGCCTTATTTGCTTACTTGTTAATTGCACAAATTCACAAAGAACTACCTGGTCGGGAACCACACTAGTGGATCCTAAGGGGTGCCTAACACCTTCCCCTTAGGATAATTTCATGCCCTTACCCTATCTCTGGTTATCAAACAAATTTAAAAGTGAATCTTATAGGTGTCCTAGTGCACTTTAAATCATCAGGTGGCGACTCTTCAAATGCAAAACCTAGTTCCCAAAAGGAATGAGTTGTCCTATACCCAAAATATCATAAACCCGACTTTCCGATGCAAAGAGGGAAAAAGGGGGCACGACAACTCTCTCCCGAGTAATTACTATAATTTTACTAGGCATATTCTTCCGAATTACGCTAGCTGGCACTAAGTACGGCTCACTCAGATCGCACAAAGTTTTTGTTATCCTCAATCCAACTTTTTAAAACCTCTGTATTGATCCCATACACTTAAATCATTGCTCATCCTCGAGTAATAAAACTATATTTTATATAGACACAACCTTTTTAAACAATTCTCCTAACTCATCACACCAAGAATACTTAAAATAGACTAAGCACAAAAGTGTAAGATCTTCACCTCAAGATTTGACTTACAAATACCACGTATTGTTCACATCTCACCCACTTACTCTAACATAGAGGTCATTGATATTATATTTCCTTTATGAATCAAGTGCCCTCACACAACAAAAGAAAGTAGTTCCACACAATAAAATTTAAGAGCACTTAAGAACTCAAAATAGAAAGAATTCACAGACTCTCAGAAATAACATTCATATGGCACAAAAGATGCACCATAAGCTTGCCTATAGTGTACTACTCTAAGAATCGAGCTCATTCAATCTAGGATCAAGTAGGACTTTATTTGGTTGTAATGTAAGCTGCGGGACGGGTAGGATACATTTAGAGATAAGAGTGACTACATCTCCCTAAGCACTTTAATACATATACTTTAACATTCAAACCCCATACTTATGTCAAACCAAACTCCACCTTCACATCAATGTATATTACCCCATACTTCTTTAAGCGCAGTTACATCAAGAGTCACCACTTATCAAGGAATATTTTTTTCACATCAATATAACTATCTTTTTTTTTCTTTTTTTAATTCAAGTGGCTCTTACTTTTTCAAAATAGTGAATCTTTATCCTTATTTTATTAATTTCACTCAAATGCCAAACCAACCACCCTACACTTTAACTTTTACACAGTTCATAACAATTCAAGTGCTAATGAGAGATTAGAAGGTTCAAATAGATGGTTAATTCAAATAAATGGGTAAGACTTGTAATGTGGTTGCCAAAGAAACATTATATGCTCAAAGGGGTTAACTACGATACATAATAATTAGTCGGGTAAAATATATATATGGCTCAACAAATAAATGTCTATATCACTTCAAAGACTGAACAAAATTACTATTTCGCTTTGCAAATACACGGGGCAAGTCCTAGACATCAAATGCAATGCACAGAATAACATACAAACCTCACATACACATGGCACATAACTCACTTAAAATTGGTTTCATCAAGACACTATAGTCAAAGCAGTTAAGAAAAGTTAAAATCATATAGTTTAAGGTACTCATACAAGAGTCAAAAACTGAGCCTAAGCGTCACAACCAAAGCACTCACTATTCTCAAGGCATAACAAAGTCAAGAGACATTTCTTCAATTCAATTCATCTCACACTGGCTCCTACTCCTAAAAAAATAAAACTAACTGCACCCAGTTCAAACAAAACCATTGGAAAAGAACCACGGCACAAAGAAAAACCAAGAGGGAATTACTACACTACCTACAAAGAAAACTTTTTGCCTTTTTCCTTTCGACTTAAATCCCTTAAGAAAATTGTCTAATAGATCCATCATCGGGAAAACTCCAATATTTTTTATTTTATATAAAAAAAAATTATTTAATTAAACTAATACAACTAAAATAGCATGTAAAGTCACCCAAACAATCTCCTCATCCCACACTTAAAATTGTGCATTGTCCCAATGCATACTATAACTAATAAGAGGGTAAAACAAACTCCCTGGTAGGCTAAAGGTCGAAGAAATAGCAGCTCATGGGATACTCAGACTTCTCCCAGGCCTGGTCCATCGTGCGGGTACCTCACACTTAGTTCCAACCATCTAGTTTGTTATTGCATCCTTCCAATAGCTTTGTTTTCCATGCTCCTGAAAAATAAAAAATTGACACTACAAACATAATACAATTAAAGAAATAAAAAAATTAAAGAAAGCAATAAAGATGGGTTGCCTCCCAACAAATACTTGATTTAATGCCGCAGCACGACGCGAATTAATTTTTGTCTCAACCTCGAGCTTATGAATTGAACCTCAAGTTTTTCTTCAAGCTTATCATTATGCTCTCGGGGCGGTACAAATTCTTGTTAGCCAAAAATTAGATAAAGTCTTATGCACTTTTTGGTTCTCGACCGAGGAGTGTCACATTGCCTAGACGACGTTGAGAAATTCAAAATATAAGGTTCATCTACCTCTTCCTTGGACTCCTTTTTATGATCATCAGGATCCATTCCCTTTTTACCGTCCGAACATAATATAGAGAAGTATTTGGAATGAGGTCCAACGCGCTTCAATACATGAACTTCAAGATTTTCGACCTCCTCAACACCAATAACACTAGAGTCAACTAAATGTATATCCTCAATATCCCTGGTTGACTCTAGTATTACTTCTTTAACATTGACATCCTCAATTTTTAGTTGGTTAGATTGTTGGTGTTCTACTCTATCCTCCTCCATTATAACCTCAATTTCGGTATCTAATTCACACTCTTCTTGACTACTATTTATAATGTTGGTTTGTTGAGCACTAAATGCTTCAACTAGTTGACTCACTTGTGCCTCCAGATTGCTAATAGTAGCATCTTGCCTTTGTATGTGCAGTTATTTCTCATTATCTTGTTCCACAAGGCACCTTACCATATTTTTGATCTCTTTCAGGTCACCATCCCTAGGTTCTTTTCTCCTATTAACTTCACAAGAAAAAGAATAACCATTAAAGTAAAGGATTGAGGGAAGATAAGAAATATAAGTACAACCATAAAAGTGACCATCTTGACCACCACACATAAGATTGCGTTGGTATATATAACTCGCTCTCGTGAATATTTTGATAACTTTGCCATGGGTGGTTTCCTCCAAAATAAGCATTAGGAAGATCAATAGTTGAATTACCAACATTGAAACTCTCATAATTCCAAGATGTCATATTTCTAAAATCAACAAGTAACAAAAAATAAAAAAATCAAATACAAATAATAAAAATAAAAGTTCAAACTTGAAATCTAGTCATATGTACACCTACAACTACACCGTTAGTTCCCCGGCAATGGCGCCAAAATTTAATCATGCCCAACTCTAGTCCTAAAAAAGATAAGCGGTCGCTGCAAATATAATTCAGTCTAAAAGTCCGGGAGTCGAATACCATAGAGAACTAAGGCTTAGCTATATCTGTTTAATATCACTAAGAAGACAAGTTTGAAAATATTTCTAAATTATAAAGATTGAGATTCATATTTCTAATAATTAACTATCAAATACTAAAAAGTGGTAAAATTATCAACTAACGAGACAAAGGATCGGGGACTAAATTAAGGAGGTCTAGAGTTATGATTTCTCCAATTGTCGGAATCCTTCCAGCTATGTTCCCTACAATTTTGCCGATGTATTCTCTACTGATTCGTGAGCACTTTAGGTGCCGTAATTCTCTCTCAAGCAACTACAATAATTTACTAAACATATTCTCTCGAACTACACTAGTTGGCTTCATCTAACCGCTCACTATAAGCACGTCAAGACTTTGTTATTTCTAAACCTACCTTTAAACTCACTGTATTGATTTCTCAAATACGTTAAGAGTGGTGTTGTTCAACAACCACTTAAATATGTATCTTTTCTCAAGCAACACATAATAAATATGCGCAGTCGATCGATGGCCATTCAATCAACTGAAATAAATACATAGTTAAACAAATAGATATATCCAAAGGCTAAATTATATTAAAACTTAACAAGAATTCATCCTACAAAAGGTTCTATCAAAACTCTAGATAATAAATTAGTTATTCAAAATAATATGCATAACTATAATATTAGAATTCAAAACCAATAATAGAAATAGAAAGAAGGAAGTAAAAAACTCGTGGAAGAATTCACCGCCTTGCTCCCAGTGTGTTCTTGCCTCCTTAGGTCTAAATTATGTCAAAAGTATGTCAAAAGTGCTCAAAATATCGCTTTTTCATGTATATATACCAAGTAGGATCGGGCCCAAATAATTATACCTTCTTCTACGCGAAAAAGAATACTTTTTCAGGTCAGGACGTCCGCGGCCGCGAATTCGACCGCGGACCTGACCGCGGATTTTGCATAGTGTTCTATCCGCAGCCGAGGATCTGACCACCAAACGTTTGGAATTTTGAAAAACCTAAAACATAAAACTTGTAGGCCTTTGAGTTAGCTTTTCAACCATATATTGTGGAGCCCAAATGGAGTTCTGAGAGAAAAGTTATGTGCATTTTACTAGACAGTGCGCAATATGCCTAATCAATTCTTCTTTCGTTCTTAACTATCATCCATTGATCCCCGAACATGATCCCGGATTAATTACTTGGGCTTTTACTCAGATTTCAAAGATCCAAATCACTTGAATTTATTTCATAACATTTACATAGCTCGGAATCACTCCTACAAGGCATAAAATACATAATTAGTGCAAAACACTAGCGATTAAAGCTCAAACTCAATTAAATCGCAGTAAATTAGAGTGTAATAAGCAACTAAAATACGTAATTATAGTTTATCATCAGAAAATTAAATAGGATTTAATGGATGAATTTTGAAATTGAATAAGGAGTGTAATTACAAATTTTTAGTGAAATAATTCGTAATTAATTATGGTGGATATTAATTTCGAAAATTACAAATTAATTCCATAATTGAAAGCCTTGTTAATTAAATTCTGTGGTCTGTGCTGTGCCTAAATAATATAAAATAAATAAATATTTTTCCTGGTGGAAAAGAAAACCCAACAGATCTTGAAAAAATATTTTAACCCTTAAAACTTGTTACATAAGGTTTTCCACCTAAATGAAGAAGAGAAGGTGCCCGAATTTTTCTACCTTTTTCCTAGAAATTTTGCCCAAATGAAATTGCTTTTTTCGGATATTATTTGGGTAACAAAGTAGAAGACCGTGGAACGTTCGAAGATCATGATTGTATGGGTGGTGAAGATTCCATTGAGACGTAATGAAACTGAAGGCTCACGTGATATAAGAGATTTATTCACGCTTCAAGAGATAACCCGTGAAACCCCGTATATGTTAGTTATGTAATTTTCATACTAAAATGCTTCCGCGACTTATAATAATCCATCATAAACAAGATGGAACATCTATAACCTTTATCTTTTCATTTGCTCCATATATAAAACTACAGTGCTTTGATTGAGACTTGAGAGGTATTATATTGGTATTCAGTCATCAATTCTAATCGATTTATTCGTCAAAGAAAGATGTTTTAGAAGAGTATAGATGGATGATGGAGATATCTCTCAAAGTGATCCACGATATCTTGTTGCAAAGTCCACAGTGATAGAAACATAAGATTATAATATGGTTGCTTGATAAATGGAGATATTAAAGACCACAAAGAAATGAATGCCTTTGTATTTGGTTTACTTAGACTTCGCAACATAGTTGGTGGTCGTGTAACATACATTTGGACGGGGGTTTTGTTCTGCACATTGTTCAACGGTGACAGATAATTTTCCATATCAAATATGATATGCTAACTTCAAAAATCGATTATTAAAATAAATTCTTTATACCGCGTGTAAGTTAAACTCATTTGGATGACTTTTCAGCCTTTTTCAACTGGCCCATATATATATTTAATTACTGGTGAAAAGAAGTCAACTCGTAGTATTAATCGTTTTGGACTTGAGGGGTCTTCTAGATGTTTCGATGATGGAGAAGTGGGACCTAAGGGGTCGTTTGGTATGAGGTATAAGGGTGGTATAAGGGTGGTATAAGAATTAATACCACCTTAATATTTTGTTTGGTTAGCAAATCAGGTATAAGTTATACCGGTGTTAATTTTAACACCGGTATAACTTATACCTCACAGATGGTGGGGTAATTAGCACCGGTATAACTTATACCTTTCTCTTATAAATTATTCAATTGTCATTCTTAATACAACATACCAAACAATGAATAAACAACAATCCCATTATAACTTATACCGGTATAACTTATCCCATTATAACTTATACCGGTATAACTTATACCGGTATAACTCATATTCCAACCAAACGACCCCTAACAGTACTGGCTTAGCAGTGAACTCTAGTATCGTATCTGCCCAAAGAAATTAAAATATAAAAAGACAAGAATAAATAACAATTTTCAAAAGTCCTATGTCAATTGTTTTCCTTTTGTCATCCTTTTAAAGAATCAATTAATTAATTATATAATTTTATTTCAAATAATTACAATCAAATCGTTTGGTTCACATGCCAGTAATTTATGTAGGGATTGTTGATAGAAGGGATTGTTATGCGGTGATTATAATGAAGGAATAGATATTCATGGATTACTTACTTTAAAAGAACATTTTTCCTTTAAATAGTCTAAATTCTGTTGCTAATAAACATTTTATCTTATATAAAATAATACATAAATTCTTACAAACCTA
>MU777467.1:26660-47788 GCA_026770625.1 Nicotiana glauca
AAAAAAAAATTAGCTATAAAAAACGAAAGAAAGAGAAGAAAAACTACTCATTCAAATCGGGATGTAGTTTCAAGTTGGAGTTTTAAAATAATTTTAAAATAAAAAACGAAATTAAAAAAAATTACCAATTCAAATTGGGGGTTAGTTTCAAGTTGGAGTTTTAAAATTATTTAAAATAAATAAAACAAAAATAAAGACATAAAAAAACTTTCAGAGCAAAATATTTAATAAAGTAATATGCTAATAAAACTTTCTATTAGCAATGTAATAATATTAAATATTAGATGATATAACAAAGAAAAATACATAACAGAAAGTTATTCAATGCGCTCCATGTATAAGTCCCGTTAGTTTAACAGCGATTTTGTTCATTAGAATTTAGATAATATTATTAAGAACAATAGAATAAAATTTAAGATAAAAATATATTTCAACAGTAATAAATTATAAATCTTCTCATATATAACAAAAAGAAAGCGAATATTAAATATTGCTTAATATAATAAAAAAATATAGAACGAAAAAGTTATTCACTAACTATATAAGTACCTTTGATTCATTATTGGTTATATCGTATTGACAAGTAAGATGACAATTGAATTTTATTAAAGCAATACAATCTAATAGGATCAAACAAGCCCAATCATAATTTAATTTAATTAATATTTTTAATACTGACCGCGCATCGCACGGGTACGACTACTAGTATATACTTTACAACACACATCTAAATTTAACCAAACTCCAATATAAATGCCGAGCACATAACATCACCAAATACTACTCTGATGATTGTGAAATGCGACTAGGATGCCCCTTCGTGTTGGTGCCTTTTGTGACCTTTTACTTGGTTCGCTTGCTTTCTCTAGTTCAGTCTAAATCTAGATTATCTTTAACATAATAACTACATCAGGTCTGAATGATCGATTTTATGACACTGTTGGTTTTTTAAGCTTATTTTAGCTTAAAAGAAGTTGAACGAGAAATGGAGAGAAAATGAAATATTTGAGTTTCCTTCATTGACAAAGGGACATTGTCCCATATTAGTGGAGGAAAATTAAAGATTTTTTATGGGTATATATACAATTGCTCTTCTTCTAGCTCTTAAATAGTTAAGAAGAAGGCAAGCCACACGTCGTCGACGATCGCTCTGCTTTGGCTTCGGCTTCGGTCGAATGATTGACTGATTAGTTTTTTGGACTAAATTTATTTGTTAATAGTAAATATTAACGTAATATTATTAAATCCGAATTATCCATTTTTGTAACGAAAAATTAATTTTCCTCTGCATTTTGAATTCCCATTTTAATTTGCGTAAATGGCCATTTACGTTATGGTCGTTTTACGTGAGCAGTCATCACTGACCTCTAAAGAGTTGCACATCTTCGTTTGAACTCAACATGTTGGATATAAATAGCAGTCCATTCTCTCAGATTTTTCATTCGAAATTTCTGAATTCTCCTCTTCCTTTCTACATTATTTTAACTACAAAGAAAGCAATAATAAATGTGATTTGCTACCGATCATCGTGTTCGCCGAAACACTGGGGTTTGAAGTATAGCTAAACCAGTATGTAATCTATTCTATCATGGGAGGAAATAATCCACAACCTCGGGTACTTGGAGAGGATTAAGTTCCTTAAGGAAATACTGTGAATTCAGATTAAATTCTATTTCTTATACATTTCTGTTTATACGTTATTTTTCTTCTCCAGAATTATTTTACAAGTACATTATACTAACAAGTTTAAGGAGCTTAATTATTTTCTGTATTTGTTTATACTCACTGTTCTGGAGACTAAAACCTTTGTGATTTTCTACTCCCGTTTTGGAGATTAAAGCCTTCCTGATTTTCTACTCCATTTGTTTACTTTGTATATTATGTTTTGGTTTACCATCTGTTATTCGGAGATTAAAATCCTAGCAATTTGCTACTTCATTGGAGATTAAAATCTATGTAATTTTCTACTCAAGTACTTTTATTCGGTGGGAAGATATAAAACATTTGTCGTTTATTAAACGTTTGTTTGTGTCATTCTTTTACAGAAATGACAAATGAGAATGGGAACCAGACTATTCCTATGGTGACTGCCAATGTATCAACAAGTCGAACAACACCGGCATTGGCACCGGCATCGGCAGAAAAACCCAGAAAATTTTTCGGGATTGATTTCAAGCGGTGGCAGCAGAAGATGTTCTTTTACTTGACGACTTTAAGTCTACAGAAGTTCATTAAGGAAGATGTTCCTATTCCGCCCTACGAAACTCCAGACAATGAACGCTTTCTTGTGACTGAGGCGTAGAAGCATTCTGATTTTCTATGCAAGAATTACATTCTCAGCGCACGGGAGGATGATGTGTATAACGTCTACAGTAATGCAGAGACGTCAAAAGAATTGTGGATTGTGCTTGAAACGAAATACAAACTGAAGATGTCGGGTTGAAGAAATTCGTTGCCGCTAAATTTTTGGACTACAAAATGGTAGATAGCAAGTCTGTTATTACCCAAGTCTAGGAATTGCAAGTGATTATTCACAATCTCCTTGCTGAAGGTATAAGTCGAATTAATACTGATGTTGAAAGTAGTAGTTATATTATTATTACTAACAGAATTTTCATTGAAGGTCTTTTCATCAATGGAGCATTCCAAGTTGCAGCGATGATTGAGACTTTCTTATTGAAAAATAAGTCTCGAACATTTAAAGAAGTTATGTCTTCTTCGAAATCATTATTTTGAAAAACGGCAGTCAATAGTGAAATAGAATCCATATTGAACAACCATGCATGAGAATTGGTTGATCTTCCTCTTGGAAATAAACCTGTGGGTTCTAAATGGATTTTTAAGAGGAAAATAAAAGATGATGGCACTATTGATAAATATAAGGCAAGACTTGTGGTCAAAGGGTATAGACAACGAGAAGGTCTTGACTATTTTGATACATACTCTCTAGTTACAAGAATTACGCCCATACGAACATTAATAGCATTATTTGTAATTTATGGTCTTGAAATTCATCAAATGGACGTTAAGACGACCTTCTTAAATGGAGATTTGGAGGAAGAAATCTACATGGAACAACCTGAAGGGTTTGTGGTTCCAGGTAAAGAAAAGAAGGTATGTAGACTTGTTAAGTCCCTTTACAGCTAAAGCAAGCAAACATGAAGGTGAAGGCAAGTGGAATCCAAGAGTCTAGCCTTGGATTTCAGCCAGCTAGACAGAATAGCAAATAGGAGTAATATAAAGAACTACAATTGTAACTGTGTGAGTAAGAGTTTATGTGTGTGTAGGTATTTCTTTCTGTATCTTTCAGTGTGTTTTTTGTGTCTTCTAAAATAAATCAGAATGGGGTGATTTATATAGCATTCAACAAAGTAAAACAAATAAGGCAAAGAAAATTAAGAGTTCACAAATAAGGCATGCAAATAAATTAATCAATTAATTAGGGCTAGACCCAATCAATTAACACAGTAGGATCCGGGAAAGACCCCTTAAATTAGGGAGAATCAGTTAATAGCCAAGTTACCAAATAAATCAAAGACTATTTATGGGCCGGTTCAAATAATCAAATCCCAAAAATCAGGCTAGTAACCTAATTAAGGCAAGTAGTACCAATTATGAGTCACAAATAAGGAAAAATAAGTAAAATCACACAAAAATACCAATTTCAACAGAAAATATAATTTTGAATCCTAATTAGGCAAATAAAATAAGTTAATCTCTGTAAAATGACAGGGCCAAAGAAAACAGGCAAATACTAGAGCAAACAATAAAATGATTAGAAATCCTAGGGATTAGAACATAGATATGAAAACTAGTTGAGCAAACAAAGAGAAACGGAGTTAAAACACTCAAACTATTTCGAATTTTTTTGCAGAAACGTAAAGATGAAGCCCTAGCTTTAGAGAAAAGCTAAAGCCGATTAATAACAAGAAAAACATAAGATGAAATATTAGATAAACTCAAAATCATCTCAAATATATAGAGATCTGAACAGACTCGAGTATAAAGTGATCACGGTTTTAAAAAATGACAGAGGTGAGAAAAAATTCGATTTGGAACCAGAGGTCATAAACATGAAGATAACAGTACTCACAAACATAGAGATGAACACAAGCAAGTTCATCGAGAAAATAAAAGGTTTGGACCGAGTCTTGTTCGAATCTCCTTGAGATCCCATCAAACAATAAAGAAATCGAACAACCAGTAGAGGTAGGAGGCCGGATGGGGCCTAAGATTGATGGGAATCCCCATGGATTGAAGGGGTCAGGTGACGACAGCTAGGATTAGGGGAGAGTTTAAGAGAGAAGCGAGGAGGAAGGGAAATAAGGGCGACGGGTTATGGGAAGTGAGTAGGGTTTGGGGGGGGGGTGGTTAGGGGTTAATTAAAAAGGAAATGACATCCTGGACCGTTGATCTCAGAGATCAACGGTCAGGATATGATCTGGGGTTGGGCGGGTGAATAGGAAGTTGGGCTATGGGTTATGGGTCGAAGTTATTTAATTGGGCTAGGGTAGTATCTTGGGCCAGGTCCGAAATTAAACTAAATTAAAAGAGGTTATTTGTTAAATACCCAATTAATTGATAAAATGATTTGTAAAAAATAGTTAATAAATGATAAAATAATTTTCATGCATAAAAATAATTTAAAATAATTACTTAATATTATAAAATTATAAAATATTATTTTCTATGTAAATAATATAGTTATGCATATACGGGCTATTATTGCAAAGTTATTGCAATTATAGCTTAAAGATACAAATAAAATTATGCATAAAATGATTACAGCTTAATATTAATATAAATGATAAAAAAATCAAGTAATAAATTATCACAAAATTATTTGTGATGCAATTAGTAATTATTCGGACAATAAAATGCTAGAATAAATTAATTAAAATCCTTTTAAAATTATAAAAATTATGAAAAAATATTAATTGATGCTCATGCATTGCTTTGAAAGTATGTACGCATTTAAAAATATATGAGAGAAAAATTGGGTATCAATAGTGTTCATGGCTGAAACGAACACAACAATGAGAACCAAAGACGGTTAATGGTTGATTGTGTGACTTATGGTTGTCTAGGTATACACCAAAGTTCGACGGTTCAAAGGTACCAAATCTACCGATTGATCGAGTATATCCGACATAAGTTCACTACGAAAAGTTCAAAGGGAAACCTACTTATCCAGATGCGATTAATCCTTGCTTGCGAATCACATAGTTTTTCATGCATATTTTCGTGATATAGTCATTCCCCATTCATGTGGGGATTGTTGGGTTTTAAGCTTATTTTAACTTAAAAGAGGGTGAATGGAAAATGAAGGAAAAATATAATATTTGAGTTTCGCTCCTTGATAAGGGGACATTGTCCCATATTGGATGAGGAAAAGACTTTGCATGTGTATATATACAATTGCTCTTCTTTTAGCTCTTAAAGATTTAAGAAGAAGGCAAGCCTCGCGTCGTCGCTCGCTCGGCTCGGCTTCGACTTCGACTTCGAATTTGGTCAAATGATCGATTGATTGATTAATTTTTTGGACCAAATTTATTTGTAAATAGTAAAAATTAATTTTTTGCTACGTTTTGAATTCCCGTTTTAATTTGCGTAAATGGCTTTTCCATATGAATTTTCTGAATTCTCGACTTCCTTTCTACATTGTTTTAAGTATAAAGAAAGCAAACAGTAAGTGTGATTTGTTACCAATCATTGTGTTTGCCGAAACACTAGGGTTTGAAGTATCGCTACACCAGTGTGTAATCTGTTCTACCGTGGAAGGATAATCCACAACCTCAGGTACTAGGAGGGGATTAACTTCCTTAAGGAAACACTGTGAATTCAGTGGGTTCAGATCAAATTCTGTTTCTTCTACATTTCTTTTTATACATTATTTTTCTTCTCCAAAATTATTTTACAAATACAGTATACTAACATACACATCATAAATATTTTTTTAATTATATGATCATTTTCATAAGAGAGCAATAATTAGATAGTTGTAATATATATGAGCGATCAATAAAACGAATGCGATCTTTATAATATTTTCATCCTCTATTCAAATTGTACTCGTCATTGTATGGGGTCAAATTCTGCCCACTACGGTAGCAAAGACCCACGACTAAGCAATAGTTGAAGTGAGGGTACGACCTAAGAATGTCAGAGTGAAAACGTGCCCTCAGGTCTCGTCGTCTCCTCAAAAGCATGTGACCTATCTCTGTATTATTTTATTATTTCGAGGGGGTTCTCCTGTTATATAAAGGAGGATCCCAATGTTGTAAAGGGAATTAGATAGTTTTCTAATACAAGTTTTCTCTCTCTTTCTCTCTCTATCTCTCTATCTCTTCCTATCTTGAATATTCAATCTATCAAAAGCAATAAGATATATATTTCACATTTCTAGGTCTCATTATCTTCGATTACGATTTACCCTTGATTTATTTTGATTGTATTCACTTGCAAAGTATTTGTTATCTTTCGAGTCAAATAATTTTGCATCGTCTGTAGGGATTTCGGCAATCAAAATCATAGTTTGCACCTAGAATATCAAAAACAAACCACCATCCTTCACACCCTACTGAAATCGAAAAATGGCAGAAAATGAAGCAAGAATGAAAGCAATAGCAGGCGTCACAACCAACCTCATAGGCCACCTCAACGAGGCCGGTAGAGAAAACATCTTGAGCACTACACCTGGTAGCACACGGGAGGAAGAAATCTCACCCTCTCCATCTGAAGATCTGACGATCTTGCACGAAAAGGGAGTTTCCACATCTGTAGTCAAAGAAACACCACCCCCGGTGGTCAAAAAACTACTGGGAGAGTGGCTGATGAACACCCTAGGCAGCTTGCTCGAAAAATCGCCCCAAAGCAACATTAAGAACCCGTCGACGACAGACATCACTACTACCAGTGAACCTAATACTGTACGTACAAACAACAATAGCGATGGCACACTTGCAGCCATCCTTAAAAAACTGGAGGAAATGGAGAATGAAAATAAGGCACTTCGGGATCAAATGAAAGAGCATCAGGAAAGAGTAGACGAAATTCCTGGCGCTCCTAAGTTACTATCGAAGCGCGATGTGGGAAGATTCGTCGAACAGCCATATAGCTAAGAGGATGCCCCTCACCCGATCCCAAAAAACCTTCAATATGCCACATTACTTAAGGATATATGATGGGACGATAGACCACGAAGACCACCTGATCCACTATGTGACCACTGTGAAGGGTAACGATCTGTCAACGGAACAAGTACCATCCGTACTGCTAAAAACGTTCGGAGAAACGTAGGGGGGGAGCAGAGATGGTTCGAGAGCAACCAAAAAGCTACTGAGCCGACTCATGAAGTATCCTCCCACCACATGGGCGGAGATCCACAACGCATTGTGCCGAGGTATGAGAAGATGAGGATGACCTCAACGGACCGACCCAGCGGCTCACGACGATACAGTCAGAACCAAGGAGGGATCGACGTAGCGAGAGCCGGCGGGAACAGCCCTCAGGCTTCAACAAAGAAAGTCACCAGCCTTACATCAGATCCTCGCATCCACCACTACCAAGACATACAGAAGCACTGCAGCGACATCTCACCCCACTCCGTAATGAAAGAGGTATGGCCCTTTTATTATCTGCCCATAACTTTTACGTGTCTCCCTCAGAAATAGTGTACGCACTGGTGAAGCTGGGCACCAAGGTACAATGGCCGCAAAAAATGAAATCAGACCCCGCCACGAGGAAGTCAAACATCCTGTGCGAGTTCCACCAAGAATGAGGGCACAAAACCGAAGATTGCATAGGGCTACCACATGAGGTAGTTAGAATGCCGAACCAAGGATACTTGAGGGAGCTGCTCAGCGATAAGGGAAAGATCAACTTCGCACGAGGGCGGGAACAACCTCAAGGGCCACCAAAGCCACCTTCGCCAGCATGCACCATCAACATGATCGTCGGAGGAGGCGACGATTCAGCAATCAACCATGTAAATTTCACCACCTCGCACAAACTTAAATAAACAATCGCCCACAAACGGTATGACGACTTTGAAGAGAGTATCACCTTCGATAAGTCTGATGCCGATGGTTTGTCTTTTCCTCATTATGATGCTTTGGTCATAACTTTACGTATTGCTGACACTTATGTTAAGAGAATCATGGTTGATGATGAAAGCGACGCCTGTATTATCCATCCAAGAGTCCTCGCGCAAATGAGGCTCGAAGATAGGATAATACCGTGTTGCATAACACTGACAGGTTTTAACAATGCAATGGAACGAACCTCCGGGGAAGTATCATTGCCGATTTTAGCATGAGGAGTTACACTGGAAACCACTTTCCACGTCATGAACCAAGAAACAGCCTACAATGCCATCATAGGACGCCCATGGATACACGCCATGTGAGCAGTCCCCTCAAGCTTCTACCAATTGATCAAGTTCCCCACCCCTTGAGGAGTATTTAGCATTCGGGGTGAGTAGCGCACCGCGCAAGAATGCTACTGAATCTCTCAAGACTGCTCACACACCAAACAGTTGAAAGGAGCAAGTGCGGAAGCATAACAATCAGCTGTGTCGGGGACTAAGGTCGACCCGACAACGGAAGCCATCAAAGATCTAGATATCGTAGAAGCCTGCAAAGCAACGGTCGAGGATCTCGACCTACTACAACTGGACAACACCGACCCCACAAAGAAAGCCTACATCGGACACAGCCTCTGTGACCCAAGTAAGTACCATGAATTTCTAACTAACCGCGCAGATCTATTTGCTTTTTCTCATTCAGATATGCCAGGGATACCAAGAGACATTTCCACCCATAAGCTGAACGTCGACCCACTATATCCACCCATATGGAAAGTTAGAAGAAAGTTCAACGAGGCCATCAGCGAAGAGGTAGATAAGCTACTGGCCAACGGGTCCATAAGGGAATCAAAATATCCCCAATGGGTCGCCAATGTCGTCATGGTCAAAAAGAAAAATGGGAAATGGAGGATGTGCGTAGATTTTACCGACCTTAACAAGGCATGCCCAAAGGACTCGTTCCCGTTACCTCACATCGACCAGTTGATCGACGCCACAACAGGACATGAGCTGCTAAACTTCTTAGATGCTTACTCCGGCTACAATCAAATCATGATGGCCGAGGAGGACCAAGAAAAGACAACTTTCATCACCCACCAGGGGACATATTGCTACAAGGTGATGCCCTTCGGACTCAAAAACGCAGGGGCGACGTATCAGAGACTAGTTACCAGAATGTTCAAGGAACAGCTTGAAAAGACCATGGAGGTCTACATCGACGATATGCTGGTAAAGTCGGCAAACAAAGAAGACCACCTCAACCATCTAAAAGAAGTCTTTGAGATATTACGACAGTATGGGATGAAATTAAACCCAGAAAAGTGCGCCTTCGGCATAGCATCAGGGAAATTCTTGGGCTTCCTCGTATCACAACGAGGTATCGAAGTCAAAGAGGACCAGATCAAGGCAATAGACGCACTACCTGAGACCTTGAACAGCAAAAAACAGGTACAAAAGCTAACAGGGCGAATAACTGCCCTATCCAGGTTCATCTTGCGATCCTCCGATAGGTGTCATAATTTTTTTAACGTATTGAAAAAAGATCACGGACTACAATGGAACGAGGAATGCGCCGAGGCCTTGAAAAAAGTTAAAAGAATACCTGTCTTTGCCACCATTGCTAGTTAAAGCGAACCCTTGCTCGTATACTTGGCAGTATTCGAAGTCACTGTTAGCGTTGTCCTGGTCCGTGAAAACAAAGGTACGCAGTCTCCTATATACTATATCAGCAAAACCCTAGTAGACGCCGGAATACGGTATCCACACCTCGAGAAGTTGGCCCTAGCACTGGTCGTAGCTTCACGAAAGCTTAGACCCTACTTTCAGTGTCACCCCATAAAGGTTATAACGACCTTCCCCCTGAGACGCATCCTACACAAGACCGAGTTGTCGGGTAGGCTCGCCAGATGGGCCATAGAGCTCAGTGAGCATGACATATACTATCACCCAAGAAACACCATCAAGTCGCAGGTATCGGCAGATTTTGTCGCTGATTTCAGTATTGAGATTCTTCCGGAAGCGGAACTAGAGGCCATTTGTGCCACTCCTAGTACCGACCTCTGGACCCTCTACACTAATGACGCTGCCAACGCCTCGGGATCGGGACTGGGACTCGTACTCGAGGTCCCCACGGGTGAAATAATTCGTCAGTCCATACGATACCCCGAGATGACTAACAACGAGGCCGAGTACGAGGCTGTGATTGCAGGTATAAGGCTAGCCATCAAATACGGAGCTCGACGACTCATCCTCCATTGCGATTCCCAACTCGTGGTGAACCAGGTCACTGGGACTTACCAGATCAAGGAACAGAGACTACAGAAATATCAATCAGAAATTCACAAGTTGATGCCTGAGTTCGACGAATGCCGCCTGGAACAAATCCCTAGGGCGCAGAACATCGAAGCAGACGGCTTAGAAAAATTGGCCGCAGCCACCAAAAACATCAACAAGGGAAATATAGTCACCCTCCTCCATTCAGCCATAGATTACACTGAGGTACTCTCTTTAAACCTAACTTGGGACTGGCGCAGCCAATTTATCTCCTATCTGCAGGACGGGACACTCCCACCCGACAAAAAAACAGCCAAAAAGCTCCGCGTACAAGTCACTCGATACAGCGTAATAAATCACGATCTCTACAAAAGAACGTTTGGCGAACCCCTAGCTAAGTGCTTGGGGCCGCACCAAACAAGGCAAGTACTCAAAGAGGTACACGAGGGCCACTGTGGCGCACATACCGGCATCGCGCTCTCGTACGTTGCATCATCCGAGCCGGGTACTACTGGCCCACAATGAAAAAGGAGGCAGTAGAGTATGTTCGTAGGTGCGAACAGTGCCAAAAGTACACTCCCATGATACATCAACCGGGAGAGCCCCTACACTCAGTGACATCACCTTGGCCCTTCATCAAATGGGGAATGGACATAATCGGTCCCCTGCCAGCAGGGCGAGGAAAGGTACGGTTTCTGTTAGTTTTGACTGACTATTTATCCAAGTGGGTGGAAGCAGGTGCGGACGCCTAAATACGCGAACAGGCAGTCATCGCCTTCATATGGAAATACATCATATGCCGCTTCGGCATTCCCAAAGAAATCAGTTGCGACAACGGCCCCCAATTCATCGGCAAAAAGATAACGAAGTTCTTTGACAAATGGCATATCAAACGAATACTCTTCACGCCATATCACCCTGCCGCCAACGGCCAAGCAGAATCCTCCAACAAAATAATATTGAACATACTGAAAAAGAAACTCGAAGAAGACAAAGGGCTCTGGAGAAACATCGTACTCGCTGGTCTACGGAACCGACACAGTTATACCAGTGAAAATCGGAGAACCAAGCCTGAGATATTCACATACCAGCGGAGCTGACAACGACATGGGTAGGCTTCAAGACCTCGACGAGGCCGAAGTACAAAGGGATATGGCCCACATAAGAATGACGGCTCAAAAGCAATAGGTTGAAAGGTATTACAACAAAAAAGCCAAAATACGACCACTCAAAGTGGGCGACTACGTCCTCAAAGCCAAAACTTTGGTGTCAAAAGACCCAAGCGAAGGGAAACTGGGCACCAATTGGAGCGGGCCATATAAAATCACAGCAGATGCAGGCAAATGAGCATTCCAGTTGGAAACAATGGAAGGAAAAACACACCAAAACAACTGGAACGTCGCCCACCTCAAGTACTTCCATTTTTGAAGGGCGTCTCTCGAGTCTTACTCTTTTTCCCTTACCCAAGTTTTGTCCCAATTGGGTTTTCTCGGAGAGGTTTTTAACGAGGCGGCGAAGGGGACGACAAGGGGCGTATGGAGACAGGTTTATCATACCGGCCATTCGACGCGTTCTCCAGGCCGATATAATAAAGGGACTAGCCTAGTTGAGCCTCCATCATGTAAGCGGCTAATGCCACCTTCTCCATTATGTAAGCAACTAAGGCCACCTTCTCCATTATGTAAGCGGCTAAGGCCACCTTCTCCATTATGTGAGCGGCTAAGGCCACCTTCTCCATTATGTAAGCGGCTAAGGCCAGCATCTCCATCATGTAAGCGGCTAAGGCCACCTTCTCCATTATGTAAGCGGATAAGGACACCTTCTCCATTATGTAAGCGGCTAAGGCCACCATCTCCATTATGTAAGCGGCTAAGGCCACTTTCTCCACTATGTAGCGGCTATGGCCATCGCCAATGATCGTCGACCCCGCTCGACGACGACAGATAACACTTCAACGACAGTTGAAGTTACATCCTATGGGCCAGAGGCCATCGCCAGTGATCATCGACCCCGCCCGACGACGACGGATAACACTTCAACGACAGTTGAAGTTACATCCTATGGGCTAAAGGCCATCACCAGTGATCTTCGACCCCGCTCAACGACGACAGATAACACTTCAATGACAGTTGAAGTTACATCCTATGGGCCAAAGGCCATCGCCAGTGATCGTCGACCCCGCTCGACGACGACGGATAACACTTTAACGACAGTTGAGGTTACATCCTATGGTCCAAAGGCCATCGCCAGTGATCGTCGACCCCGCTCGACGACGACGAATAACACTTCAACGATAGTTGAAGTTACGTCCTATGGGCCAAAGGCCATCACCAGTGATCGTCGACCCCGCTCGACGATGACGGATAACACTTCAACGACAGTTGAAGTTACGTCCTATGAGCCAAAGGCCATCGCCAGTGAACGTCGACCTTGCTCGACGACGATGGATAACACTTCAACGATAGTTGAAGATTACATCCTATGGGCCAAAGGCCATCGCCAGTGATCATCGACCTTGCTCGACGACGACGGATAACACTTCAACGACAGTTGAAGTTACGTCCTATGAGCCAAAGGCCATCGCCAGTGAACAGCGACCCCGCTCGACAACGACGGACAATACTCCAACAATAGTTGAAATTACATCCTACAGGCCAAAAGCCATCACCACCGATGCGTCAGCCAAACTCGACGGTGACAAACAATGTTTAAACAAAGAACAACACAAAAGAATAGCAACAAGAGTATGATCCTTTCACTATGACAAAAATTATATACATTTAGTCCCATGGAGGGCTCCCATTACATTCTAAAAATAAAAAAGGCAAAACCAATACAAGTCTTAAGGAGCCTCGCCAGATTTACCATTGCCATCCGCTCGGTCTCCTTCTCGACCATCGCCACCGAGGCGGTAAGTCTCATTAAACCATGGGTCAGACTCGAGCCGGTTGACGTCCTCCAAAGCGTAGCCCTCTCGGTCCGGAGAGTCAGAGTTGTACCTGCAAGCCACACGAGTAGCACGAGCAGCACGAGCCTCGCGCCACTGCTCCTGAACCTCCTCCTCAGAGGCACGTTCCGCAATAAGAAGTTTTTTATATACGTGCAATTTGGACTCTGCATATATTCACATCTCGTGCGCATCTCGGACCACGTCCCCGGGCCGTGTCGGGGCAGTACACCTGAGGACGTTGATCTCAGCCGCCTTAGCTTCGAGTTCGGCTGTCAAAGCCGCCACCCTACGATGAAGATCGGCTACCTCCGCCACCACTCCACGGTTGAGCTCCAACTCCTCCTCCCTCAGTTTGAGGAGTGATTCCATCTTGCTGTTACGAGCCACAACCTTCACCAACTCCTCATCAGTTTTCTCCAGCTCCGCCGCCCTGCGGCTCAATTGTGCCTCCCTCTATTCGAGGCCTTCCCGGAACACCTGGAATTTTTGATCTTACCTGAAAAGATCCGCCGCCGCCTGATGCTTGGAGCGATACCATTTGTACTTCTTCACCATTTTATCAAAAACGGCCGCTTTCTTCTCCTCACGGCGCCTCCTCTCCACTTCCAAAACCAGGGTCTAAAAAAGAATATATACACATGCATGTGAGTTAGTACGCATCAAAATCAACTTCACGACATACGGAAGAACAGAGAAGTTACCTGTAACACCATACCAGCGACCCTCCGAGATAGCTCTGCATCACTAACGGCGCTCGGCATCTCGCGCTCGGGGGCAGCACACAGTAGAGCCATCTCCAGCGCAACCCGCTCGCTGTGCTGTAACAAGTTGTAAGCCCCTGGAATCACGATGCGGCAGCCAAATCTGTCTGTTGTCATCTCCACATGCACAGGATTTTTCGTCATCTCGTCCACATTCCCGTTGGTGGTCTCAACAGTCGGTCCCCCAGCATTGCCACCAACAAGAGGTGATGAGCCACCCTCGGCAAAACGAGCCGAGCTGGTACCAACATTAGCACTTATCTGGTTGGCCGGCCTCCTCGAATGGATGGCGTCGGCCATAAAGACGGGTCTAGTTGTTTGGCAAGGCGCATCACTCTCTTCATCCCCAGTCGCTACCGCCTTACCCGTTACGAGCCTCTGCCTTTTTCTCTCCTCAGGCTCCTCACCCTCGGAAGGCTCGTCCGCGGGCTGTAGAGACGATATCGACGACCTCGCCTCACTTGTAGCCACCTCCGCAGGAGCAGACTCTTGTAAAGAGACTACGGTCACCCCTTCCCTGACAGATGTATAAAGTATCTCCTGCGTATTCTGACCAACATCTGATCGGGAGGAGGTGGATGCCGTCGCCTTCCTCTTAGGAGCACTTCGACCTATCAATGCAAATAATTTAGCTGACTAAGTTTGTGGAGGCAACTAATTAAAGTCGAAGAAATACCTGAAGGGCTCGTGGGGCCGTAACGTTCAAGGAACTCAGCCCACGTATAGGTTTCTTCCGCGAAAGGCAGCAAACCAGATACACACTGCTTAATATCGGTTATGAACCGGGGGGCGTGAGCTATTGCTGCAAAATAATAGAAAAATCACAAGGATGGTATAACCGGAACTGCTAAAGTCATGTACCATAAATGACTCGATGGACATGAGAACTTATGCATCGAATTCCACCTCTCAGGGAATCCGACGGGGTTAGATACCAGGTGCTCCGTCTTGATGAATAAGTATCTATGCCAATAGCCCCGGTTAGCCGATCGTCGGTTTGCACGACCAACCCCTTCGAGCCACGATTATTTAGATGCAGCATGGTACCCTTTAAGTAGCTGGGGATGAATAACTGCAATAGGTGGTGGACAGAGACCTCCAACCCGGCCAGCTCCGCGTATGTAGACATTACCCTACATACCTTTAGGGTATACGGAGTGTGTTGGGTGGGATACATGTTGTAGAAACGGCAGAGTTCTTCCGCCAATGAAAAAATGGGGAGGCCATAGCCGATCAAAAAGGGATATTCGTAAAGCGCACAACACCCCGGTCTGTGGGTGTTCATGAAATCTGCTCCCGCTAAAATCATCTCTACGTGAGCGGGTATATCGTATGACGCACGAAGAATATCTAAATTAGTTCGTGTTAACTCATATTTCTCCCAAGGTTGTTCAGGAGAATCCTATTGGAAGTCCCTCCTAATAAGGAGTTGCTTCGGGAGTACGTTATCTACAGTAAGAGGGGTGAGATCCCCCTCTTTCTCTCCCTTATTGCCACCGGATGGAGGCGGTATGTCAGATGATTTATTATTACGAGCCCCCGGAGTGTTACCCCGTTTAGGTTTTGTCATGGTTTCCAATTGAGGAGCGATGTACCACACAACCAC
Source organism: Nicotiana glauca (assembly GCA_026770625.1). Classification (NCBI taxonomy): domain Eukaryota; kingdom Viridiplantae; phylum Streptophyta; class Magnoliopsida; order Solanales; family Solanaceae; genus Nicotiana; species Nicotiana glauca. The sequence goes on from MU777467.1 coordinate 42,335, forward strand.
AAGTGTACTTTCAGGGAAGCGGTGGGTTCTCGTAAACAGGAAGCGTTTTCTTGAAATAGTCGGAAAACGTTTGCAGATGATCTAAAGCTAGGTTAAGTTAAACCCTTTCCCTATTTATAGGGTTGGGTGGCATTGAAATCGAAGAGGCAAGGCCCAAACAGGCGCGGGAAGCCAAGCATCAGAACACCTTTTGTACTTCCTCGGGAACACGCGTAATGATGACGCCTGCATATGGTGACGTCATTTTGGGAAGGGATTGCGTGCCAATATATCAACAGATTCAAATGATCACCCCTCTACGTCGTCGTCTCCAAACATGGTCAAAATTTTCCCAGTACAAGGTTCACGGTTCCGTCCATCGGCGACGCACTTCGTTGCGTCACCAACTAACGGAGGGACTAACTGTATAGGGTCAAATTCTGCCCACTACAGTAGCAACGACCCACGACTAAGCAATAGTCGAAGCGAGGGTACGACCTAAGAATGTCAGAGTGAAAACGTGCCCTCAGGTCTCGTCGTCTCTTCGAAAGCACGTGACCTATCTCTGTATTATTTTATTATTTCGAGGGGGTTCTCCTGTTATATAAAGGAGGATCCCAATATTGTAAAAGGGATCGGATCTTTTTCTAATACAAGTTTTCTCTCTCTTTCTCTCTCTATCTCTCTATCTCTTCCTATCTTGAATATTCAATATATCAAAAGCAATAAGATATATATTTCACATTTCTAGGTTTTATTATCTTCGATTACGATTTACCCTTGATTTATTTTGATTGTATTCACTTACAAAGTATTTGTTATCTTTCGAGTCAAACGGTGATAATCATTTTCTCCATTATAGTTCAATTCTAATTTAGATTCATTTCGACATAGAAACTAGCTCTGTAATTAAAATATCACGATTTTGATAATACTATCATAATAAGTCCGTTTAATAGTCTTTTAACTATTGTTAACTGAGTCCGTTGAGCCCCACACAAGAATAAAGAACCTAAGAGTAAATTATTTGAATTTTGAATCTTGTTTAAACAATTTACGCACTTGAGTATATCTTGCATAAGCGTGCTAATGCACTTCAACATTTTTAATATACATGGTACTCTTTTCACTTTAGAACATCTCAAAATCTGACATAATTCAACTTTCACACAATTTGTACAGTTTTTAAGAATTGAATTATACTATTAAACTTATCAAAATCTAGCTTTGACATGCAATCCTAATTTTTCAATTATTACTTTAATATTTTTACAACTATTACTAACGTGAGTATAATATTAATAAATTGTGTGTTTACCATCGCATAAAACATGATGGAAGAGATACATCTATGGACAATTCTTAATCACCATATTTATTTTATTCTGTAGGAATTTTATATTTAAACCTCGAAGTCCGAAAAGAAAACATTTAGCTTTATATGCATCCAAAATGTCTTTACAATAAAAGAAAATGAAACCATATATATAAACTATTGGGTTGTCAAAACTTAATTATTGGGGTAACTAAAGAAGGGGATTATGTGGTCTACCTTTTTTTTTTTTTGGAAGAATATCATCATTCCGGAAAAGCAATAGACTTTATAATATGCTAGAACAAGAATCATCATCTTTGGAATAATGTCTCACTTTTTTAATATTGCTTTGCCGAAGTGCTAATCTCAACTTCGGCGTTATTCGCGCAATTTATTCACTTTTTGGTCTAAAGTTGGTAAGAATTAAAATGAAGAATTACACATGAAAACCCTAACGTTTTAGCCTATAAAACTAGCGTTTTGATCTAAGCTAGTGTTTGACATAGATTTAGATAACATTTGATTATTATTTTTTTGAAGTTGAGTTGAAAAATATATTTTAAAAGTTGAAGTTGTGTTTGGACATGCATTTTATTTAAAGAAAAGTTAACATTTTGTAAGTGGAAGAAAAAAAAATTCAGCCAAAAATTATCCTAAAGAAGTTTTTGGGAACTTAAAAAATTCAAAACTCTTTCTAAAACATGATCATATTCCATGAACAAATAATATTTTCAATTTTTCTTCTTGAAAAAAAGTAGCCAAAATATTACCTAAAATTCTCTTCTGTGACGTTTTCTGTGAAGATGTACTCATAATTTTTTCAATTTAACTTATATAAAGAATTTTTACATTATCAATACAATTGAACTTACTATAGAAAAATTAGTTACTTATTATTCTAGAGTTACTTGTTTTTATAACTCGACTTGATCTGATAATAGGAAAATTCTTTACATTATCAGTAGGGGTATTTATGGTTCGGTTTGGATCGGTTTTTCCCTAAAAAGAAACCAAACCAAGTAAGTTGGTTTTTCAAATATTAAAACCAAACCAAACCAATCCAATTAAGTTGGGTTTTTCTCGATTCGATTTATGTCATTTTTTGTTATTTCGGTTATTTGTTGGGTTTTTCTTAAATATAAGATATACACTACCAAATACATATTTCATCGACCATATTTTTAACTTAACACTATCAAATCAATTGCCCTTTGAGAAATCTATTATTTACCAAGATATATTGATGATAATTGAATCAAACAGTGATGAATAATTTAAGGACTCAATTAAAAATATATTATTTTTAACATGAAATAGATTCTTACACTTAACAAAAGAAAATTACCAATCAAACTAGAATGTAATGGTAAAGAATTGTACTAAAAGCGCAAATGATTAACATTTACTATAAAAATTATGAAACTTTATATATATATATATATATGTGTGTAATTCTAAATTTAAAATAATTACTCCTATATTCGGTTTGGTATTTTTTTTTTTTTATATAAAACCAAACCAAATTTGATCGGTTTTAAATTTTAAAACCAAAACCAAACCAAACCAAACCGAGAAGTATCGATTTTTTTAGTCTGTTTGATTTGATTTTCGGTTTGATTCGATTTTTCAGACTAATTATCAGTACACACGACATAAACTCATGTGTGGGCTTTGTGTTAATTCTCTCAAAAAAAGGAAAAAGATAAGAAAGAGAAAGATGTCGTATTAATTAGGGTATGGACCATTATTAGCATTTTATTAGTGCTTTAGCTACATAATTTTATTCATGTGTTTCTTGTTTCAGCTTTCAATAGAAAATGCTTTTTTAAGAAGTAACACCATTTTTGGATTCTACAATGAATGTGAAAAAACAATTGAGCTGTCTAAAATTATACCAGAAGTGATGTTTAAAACCAAATTGGTTTTCAGTGTTACATCAGAAAATGTAACATTCAACCTATTGAAACACATTTAGTAAGGTCTATTTTCTGATTTGTCTATATATTGGAACTACTAAATTTAGGAAAACATGAAAACATCCCATATGATATGAATTACAGTTGTTGTCTCTAGTATGAGATATTCATGAAACGACAGCTAAATATAGCCTTTGTAATTGGATGGAAGAAGATCACAAAAGCAACAACTTTGTTATGGACCCAACTAAATGGGTCCTGCCACCACAATTTGCATAGGACTTTTTGGCCACAATTTTGGTAAATAAGCCTTTTTTAGTGATTATTTTCAGTCACATGATGAAAAGTGGTATTTCTGAATTTTATCCCTTTTTCTTTGCCTTCCAAGTCAGGATGTTTAGTAAGCACTACGAAAATACCTAATTGAAGTTAAAAAAAATTATTTTCTGGAATACAAATTAAAAAATAGTGGTTGGAAGCTGAAGTTTATTTAGATATGAATATCATTTTTTTTTAAGTTTGTAAAATGATAAAAGAATTATGATTGAAGACCCTTTGAGATTCTCAAACAAGTATTTCAAATATTGACGTTTACATTTTCAAATATTGATGGCTAAACTAGTATTTGCAAACATTGCAGTTCAGTTACTGAAACACTGATGTCCAAGCAGTTCATCTAAGTAGTGAAATTGATGTGTGAACTGTGAAAATATTGGGGAAAAATGACACTGTATAGCCGAGGTAAAATAATAGTCGAACAAAGTATAAAATTTGTATATCTTTTGTATACATATACACATTTTGCATGTTATATACAAAAATTATAAAAATCTTATATACTTTTTTGACTATCAAACATAAATAATTTCTGGCATGGGATAAAAGTGATAATATCCCAAATGTTGGAGTAGGCTAAAAGAATAAGTGGGCTGAAAATCCCTTATCATTGTGTTTCTGCTGAACATCTAAATCGGTTAGGGATAGGCCTCATTACACTCAACTAGTTTTTCTTTGGAAAATTACCCAAACTGTCAGTTCATAAATAATGTAAACCAAAACCAGCTCAAAATAAAATGTGTACAATAAATAACCGAAACACAAGTTTATTTTGCCAAACACAAAGGTAATTTAATTTTTCTGACATATTGGACTTGAGCAATATTGCAACGTTTTAATTCATTTTTGTTAAAATTCATAGAATCGAACACCTTAATTCAATATAGAAATCACTATTAAGCGTTAATTTGTTGGATTGGGTCGAATGATTAAACCCAAAACTCCATGGACAACCATTGAAGCTTGCTTAAGCTTCAAAAATTTAGATTTTCGAAATTGAAAATTATTTCGAGTAGGTATTGTTGGAATAGATTGGTACATCTTAACGAATTTAAAATTAGTTTTGGGATAATTTTGTGGAGTTTTGAAGTGGTTTAAATTGAAAATTCGAAGTAAAAGTGAATATGAAAAAAGATGATATGTGTATCACACTGTGTGTCACATGGGTATCACATTGTATCATGTGTGTATCAAATATGTATTACATGTATATCCATGTATACCTCTGTGTGTGATACATGCATGATATACATTTGATATACGTGTCGCAGAAGAAATTTTTTAACTTAATTTTAACTACGAATTTTATACTAAACCAGTATAAATCACCCCTAATCTTGCTCAAAGTTTCTATATTGCCTCAGCTATATTATGAATTCCAACCATATCCATTATAAAAAAATCCCTTTCTACCTAATTTTTTTAATATTGTAGGTGTGTTTGGCACGAAGGAAAATATTTTTATGAAAAAATGAGTGTTTTTACCACTTATTTTTTCTTGTTTGTTTAGTGAGTGGAAAACATTAAGTGTTTGGTTAGAGAGTAGATTTTTTTTATGCTACTCTCCTCATCCCTTCCCCCTTCCTCCAGGTCCTTAAATTCACAAACCGAATGGAACTAATGTGCTTGTTTATTTTTTTACGCAAAAATAACGTTGAAATTTATATTCCATAACTAAAAAAAAAAGGTACTCTTTCTACAACATGAAAAGAAAATACTCATTTAGTTGAAATGAAAAAAAAATACTTTTACGACATAAAAAGAAAGTATTTTTTTGTTAAAATAAGAAAATACTTTTTATATCATAAAAAATTGATATGAAAAAAAATCTATCTATAACATGAAAAGAAAGTACTATTAATAATATTTTTATTTAGGATGGGGTGGGATGAGGCGGGTAGGTAGGGG
>MU777467.1:56115-66334 GCA_026770625.1 Nicotiana glauca
GCCACTTTTAACAATTAAATTATAAACATGACATGCACACCTAACATGAAAATTTTCATCAAGAGGTGGTTGCAAATTCAATTTTAATATTGAAATTGCGGCATTATTGTTAAAAAATATTATCAAAATACATACACAATACTTTTTGTTTTAGATTTTAAAATTCAACTACTTCACAAATAGTACTTGTGAGCACGTAATTTTTGCCCTATATGAATTATTCCCAAAAATTCAAACAAAATGATTTCTTTCATTACTTATAATTTTTTGGATTTTTGTGACATCTTGTGATTAATTGTTTGTATTTTATTTGTGCATTTTAATTCATATGAAAATATACAAAAATATACTTGGCATTTGTTTAGGATTTAATTTCACATCTTAGGATTAATTAGTAGTTAAAATTGCTTAAAAATAAAGAAAATAGCAAAAATGGTTCTTTTTTGCATTTATAGTTAATTTGTCTTAGTTTGCATTTAAATTAGGAGTTAGTGTAATTGAAAATTAAGAAATATAATTTTAGGGTCAATTTGGTTTTTAGTTTTTAATTTAGCATTTAATAAAAATCAGAAAATAAATACAAAATGAAACAAAAAGAAAAAAAAATGAAAATGAAAAGAAAACCATTAAAGAAAGGATTGTCTTGACTCGAACTGGGCTATTTCAATTAATTCCGCCTGGCCCAAACCAAAAATCACTCCCAGTCCATGGCCCAATTCCCCCTACCCGGTCCGTCCCTCAGTGTGACCAAAGCGACCCCGTTTTATCAAGGGAATATCTGGGCCGTCAAGGTTAATTAATCTGACGGCTCATAACTAGGGAGTCTTTGATACATAAGTATCCGAATCAACCCCCCTCCCCCCAATTCATCGTCTCCATTCACCCCCATTAACCCTAGAGACGTCTCTCCGCCGGAAATCGCCTCGCGGTGGCGACCAGTCCCCAAACACCACCAAAATTACACCCCTTACTCCTCTCCTTCTCCTCTTTCCAAATCCACGACTAATTTCCCTCGAATCCTACCCAACCCTGTCGAATCTTGGACCAAAGTTTTTCCGGCCAAAACCCAAAGTTCTCCAAACCACCTCAAATTTACACTATATATTCCTCTCACCTCCCTCTTCCTAAACCCTCAACCAGTTTCCCTCGAATCTGTCCATGACTGCTCGAATATTAGTTCGAAACTTCCGGCCAAAACCCCAAGTCCTCCAACACCACCAAATTGACACCACGTGACTCCCTCGCCTCCTTCGTGGTGAATTCATCGTCGTTAGCATTCAAATCTCACAGAAGATGGTCGAATTTGGATTTGAGAATTAGCTGGATTTTAAAAGATAAGTCAGAGAGTTTCTATGTTTATTTTTGATGATTAACGTGGTTTAATTCTGTTTAGCCATGTGTAATTGTATTCATGTGTTATTTCTCGTTTTTGTCCATAATTTTTGGTCATGATTAGTCTGCTTGTTCGTTTTTTTGTGATGCTGTTTTCTGCTTTCATGGCTAAAAGATTTTTAAAATTTTTAAGAGTTCTGTTTAATTAGTTGATTTTATCCTGTTTGATTTCATTTGTGTTTTGATTTCTGTCGAGTGGTTGTTTGGTTTCAATTAAGTAATCTATAATTAATGTTCGAAGTCTATAATTTTGATTAGGTTTAGCTTGATTGAATACTTCTGCCTGCTTGGATTTATTTTGTGTTTGCCAATAAGTGGATTTCCTTTATACTGATTCTGTTATTGCCAGTTATTTAGTTTGTTGATGGATAATAAATGTTAGTAACTGTTAATCCGAAAATTAGTAGTTATTTGAGTTAGGATTGGTGATTGAGTTGGTTTAACTGATTGGTTTGACCCTGATTGTTTGGGCTGGGGTAGGATAGTAATTTCAAGATTAAGGTAGGGGTAATAAGGATAATTCACTTGAGGAATCTGATAGTAACTGAATTTAGAAGTTACAAGAAGCACCTAGAAGGGGCTGTAATTGATATTTCAAAGGCATAGTATTGTGACTTGAGACACAAGTCACAACTTTAGGGACATTTAGGCAAAAATAAAAATTAAAAAGGGACTAGAATGAAATTGAAAATCTGAGGGCTATCCCTTAGTTTTGCCTATATAAGGCAGCCTTTAGTGCCTTACGTCACAAGTTTTGGAGCCTCTCAAAATTCCCTCCCTTTGTTCACAAGTTTCAGCTATGAAATTTGAAATTCAAACTCCAAATCTTCAGAAAAACAAAAAAAAAGAGTAGAAAACTATTAAAAAAACTATTCCATTGAAAGCTCTTTGTTCTAGCTCGTTTGAATCTGAAATATCATAAATTTATCTTATATGTTCAACAATTGAGATTTAGCAGCTCTTGAGGTCTTTCAAGTTGTATTTGGTTTGATTCGAATTGGTGACTGGTTATTGGAAGTTGTTTTGGGAATTTACTGCATTGTGTTGGGTTTTTTCCTGGGTTTAAAGCTTGAAATCTATTGAAGTTTGCTGGATTTTCGCTTGCTGTTGCATATCTGTGTAGCTGGCCTCTAATTTTCCACGTTTTGTTCCAAATTCCAGGTACGATTCCTGAACGTTTGGTGATATAGTGTGGGATTCTAGAATTGAAATGAAGTTTCAGTTGCTGTCTTCATTTTTGCTTCGTGCCAGTTACATTTCTGCTACTGCTTGCATTTACTTGTATGTATTGGCTTAGCCAAATTCTGCTTAAATAGTTTAAGTTTCTCATATTGTACTTAACTGGAGTGTATAGACTGTTACCTTTCAGATTCGTGAGAGTTAAACACTTGATTTATTTTCAGTAGTTATAAAAACAGGTTCAAATGGTTGTGTTTCAGTATGCTATTTCAGTAGTCCAGTTCTGAAATCATGAGTCACTTGAGTGAATAATGTTAGTTTGAATTAATCCGAAAATAGTTGGTTTGTTCTGAATTTGGGTCGTTAACCTATTCATGTATAGTGTTAAGTGAAGTCACATAATCAAGCTGCTTCTACTGTTGAATTTGATCCATGTTTCCAGTTTAGTTTTCACCTTTAGTAATATTTAGGAACTCACCAGTAGATAAATAAATAAAATGATCTGAGCATGGAATTGGAATCAAAATGATTAATATCCTATTAATTTGAGTTTGGAGACATGGAGGATTGTGTAATTGGAGGATCTTGGGCTTACAACATAGTGGGACATGAGCCTTGCAGATTTGAGTCGTTGTTGCAGTTAGATCATTTAGTGACATTATTTTGTTTGAAATCGTGGCTGGGCAGAATAATTTTCTGAAGTGATTTATTGACGTGAGATTTAGAGTGCGTGCTGTTGGGCTCGTTTGAAGTAAGCCCAAGTGTTGGGTTTCCTCCCTATTGGTTCCTTTTTGTACCTAGGCCAAGGCCTGTGACTAGCCCGTCTTTTGGGTGTAGACCTGAGTGCAATTTTCCTTCGTTGGGTTTATCTCGGATCCCAATGATTGGCTTTGGTACAAAATTATCTTTTGGTTTCCTTTAATCTAGTAACAAATTAATTAGGACCTTTTAGAGACAATATGAAATAGAGAATTATAGTTGCTTTAGGTTTGCCTTTTAAATAATAAAATGAGATGAGCCTCGCTAAACAAAATACATAAATTGCGGGGCTCTCTTTAAATATCTATATTAAAATACTTAGAATTCGAGATGAGACGTTTAGCGAATTTTACGGCTTTTCCCAAAGATAATAATGCGTTAGTTACTTTAGGCGCGTATTTTAATAACATTACCTTCTTAAATTCGGGTGTGCATTTATGTGACCCAAATCCAAATCCCAACGAAGTTGAAATGTGTCGAAAACTACGGGTGCATTCATGTGACGTGGTTCGAAACATGTTTTCACGATGTTGCAATTCTCTTCGGAAATAATAATAAAAGCGGTTCAAAGATAAATAGCATATAAGTTGAAACATGTTTTAAAATCAAATAACTAAGCCAAATATGACAGTTGGGTGACCGTGCTAGAACCACGGAACCTGGGAATGCCTAACACCTTCTTCTGGGTTAACATAATTCCTTACTCGGATTTTTGGATCGCGGACTGTTAAACAGTGTCATTCTTTTTCTCGATTCGGGATTAAACCGATGACTTGGGACACCATTAATCTCCCAAGTGGCGACTCTGAATTTTAATAATAAATTCCGTTTCGATTGTCCTTTAACTGGAAAAACTCCTTTATGCCCTTGCGGGGTGTAGTGAAAAAGGAGGTGTGACTGCTCTAGCGACTCTGCTGGGGAACCAAACCCAGAACTTCGGTTCAGGGTTTAAGAATTCGAGCTTATAATAATTGTTATGTTTGGCTTTATCTGACTTTCCTACATGTTTCATGCTAAATGTCCTAAATTCTTTACCGCTTTGATATTATCTGAACTGTATATAAACTGTGCTGAAACCCTTCTCTTCTCACCTACAGGGATGTGCTTACTGGTTGAGACTCCCTATTCTGCTAGTGTCATACCTTGAAATAAGAAAGAGGCTCGGACAAGTTACTAAGCCTGATGGCCTTTTGGTTCCCGGTACGTAGCCCCCTCCTCGACACGAGTTGTCCGCTCGGGTACACAGTCTAGAACACATACCCAGGTTTTGAACCTAGAATAACTTGACTTCATACCGGATCCCCATTAGGAGCGCTTATTTGCATCACTTGCATTTGCCGTAGGGGACTCAACACAGGGGTTGGGTCCGTCTAGGACAGGTAACCTGAAATGAAAAGACCATCCTAATGCATCTTACTTGTTGCGTGTGCATTTGGAGTATCTGGAAAAAAATGAAAAAAAGGGGAGAGAAATAGCAGTATAGAGAGTTAATTACCTATTTTAGAAATACAATTGTCCAAATAGTGTCGAAACTCTGCCGAATTTTTGAGAAAAAGGAAAAGAGAAGAAAAGGGAAAAGAAAAGGGAAAAGCAAATTTGTTTTAAAAAAATGGTTTATTTATTTGTCAATAAAAAAGAAAAACCAAAAGAGTTTTATTTTCAATTAGTTTGGTAAAAAAGAAAATATAAAAAGAGTCATGTTTTCCGAAATAGTGTATTTGTCAACGAAAAAGAGTCTTGTTTTCGAAAATAGTTAGTTTATTTGCCCGAACTACGCCAGTTTGATTCTCACAGGGTATGGGATACGTAGGCAACCCCCATCGGGTCCAACTTCCCCTTTGCAAAATAAAGCCCAAAAATGTCAAAGTTTTAATTTTCATCATAAATACGCCATTCTTGTAAAAAATAGCCGAATGTCCCTAAACGGGCGCCGGAAGGATGTTTTTGCAAGAACATCCACTTTGGGTCATTTTCAATGGTTAGCAGGCACAACCTTAAAATCTTCTCCTCGAAGTGCAGAAAGGCCGTATCTGCAAAATCGACTGTTTGTTTTAAATTAGAAATTTGAAAAAATAATAGTGTCATTTTTTCCTTCTAGGTCAAAATAAGTGATTAAATCACCTTAATAAATGTGTAGGATGAGTACGATTCAAAATGAACCTTTCTCAATCATGAATAAAATCCCTCTGGAGTTGCGTCTATAGTGGAACGATCTAGGTAAAGAAGGACAGAGCGAGGTCAACAAATATTTGAAAGGGCTTACCAGTTTATTGGAGATTGTGCCTCGGGGAGACATAATCAGAGCTTTGGTCACATGTTGGGACCCGGCACACAATGTGTTCCATTTTTCGGACTTTGAACTCATTCCGACCCTAGAGGAAATAGCTGGGTACATCGGAAGTGCCGAGGTTCCTTTAAGGCACAAGTACTTGGTTGCCCCGAGAACCGTAGCTATACACAGATTCTTAGATTCGCTGAAGACAATCAGGACGGTTCACAACACGGATTTTGCAAATGGCTTTTGCACCCCACACTTCATATACCACAGATATGGCCACATAGAAGGGTTCAATAACCCGGAAAGCAAGATATGTAGAAAGGAAACCGGCAAAAATGGGAGGAACATAGACGCTTTGCTTTTATGGTGGTATTTTTGGGGCTTTTGGTATTCCCGAGGAAGGATGGAAACATTGACATAAAAATCGCTGGGGTTGTCAGCACTTTAATGACCCAAGCCAAAAGTACTCTTGCGCCCATGATAGTAGCTGAAATCTTCCGTGCTCTCACAGCCTGCAAATCCGGAGGAGACTTTTTTGAGGGGTGCAATATATTGTTGCAAATGTGGATGACCGAACACCTGTGCCATCGTCCTCAGTTGCTGAGTTATGATTCTATAGAGAAAACATGTATAGAGGAGTTTTATACGAGGATTAAAGGGGTCAGCTTTCCTGAAGGATTCACGGGCTGGACAACATACTTTCGGTCCCTCACTGCTAGTCAAATAGAGTGGACATTTGGATGGTTTCCTATTGATGAAATCATATATATGCCAGCAGCAAGGCCGCATTTCCTCTTGATGGGTCTTAAGAGCATTCAGGCTTATGCTCCGTATCGGGTTTTAAGGCAACTTGGGAGATGCCAAATAGTGCCAAAAGACGGCGATCTTAGTCTCCAAGTGGTTGAGATTGGTCCTGATGGCCAGTTTCCTGAAGCAATGGTCCGCCAAGTCTGAAGCGAATGTCAATATTTAGCGGCGAATACCTGTGTCCGGGATCGAGCTAAAGGAGAAGTGTCACCTGATTATCACGCCTGGTATAGAAGGGAATTTGCATTCAGAGGCCGGCCAAAAGGCCTCACCTCCAGGAGTTTGCCGAATTATCGCAAGAATAGTGGGCTTGGTTAGCTAAAGGAAATGAATACAGGGCCAAAATAGGAGAATTGGAAAAGCGAGTCCAAGACCTTCAATTTGAAAACAGTGTACAAGCCGCAGCCGACGAGGGTGAGAAGAAGAAATTGGCCAAAGAGAATGAAGCCTTACGAGCCCAGATTCAAAAGATGAAGATAGCAGCCGAAAATCCAATCAGGAGTGCCAAAGATGCAAAACTTATAGAAAATCTAAGGCAAAAAGTGAATGACTACAGTTTTGACCTCAAAAAAGCAGAAAGGGAATTAGCCGGAGTTCGAAAACAATTGGCTAAAAATGCAAAAGAACGAGCCCGCATGGTTAAACAGTTGAAAGAAGAATACGATAATGAGGTCATAGGATTAAGGCAAAAAGTCATCGCCACAGAGAACAAAATGATCAAACAGGTAAAAGAATTCAAGATTGAAAGAGAGCATTGCTACGCGGCACTGGCACAATTAGAAATGGAATTGCACCAACTCCAGGAACAAAACCAGGTAGCCGAGCAGACTTTGGAGGCTAGGGCCCAACAGATAGGGCGGCTGCTTCAGGAAAAGGGCGGAATCAGAGAGAGAATCTTAACCGTTGCTCACAACATTACTAGGAAATGTCAAGTGTGCGAAAATATAAGTCGCACCATCTTCTTTGCATCAGTGGTGATATTTGTGAAACAGATAATGAGAGACTTGGATAGACTTCAGGGGGAACTTGCATATAGGCCCGCGGCGAGACCGAACGATGTCCCGTGGGCACCAGGAGCTTTAATGTATTCATGATTGTCATTTGAGTCTATATTTCCTTTTCTACTAGAGTCTGTCAGTTGTTTGAGTCTGCATTTTCCTTTCGCTAAGAGTCTGTCAGTTGATCGAGTCTGTATTTTCCTTTTGAGATAGAATAGTTGATGGTGGAGTTTGTAGTTCGTCTTTTCATCAGAGTCTAATAGTTTGAGTCCTTGTAATCGAAGTATTTGCTATCAATAAAATTGAATATCCCAAAACAGTTTGCTTCTATTTTACATTCATTCTCACGAACTACGCCCGGTCTGATTCATGCGGGGTCATGATACGTAGGCAATCTTTATAGGATTCGACCGTAACTGAATGAAAAGGAAAAGAAAATAAGAAGAAAAACAAGAGAGGAGAAAAAAAAGAGAACGGAAAGACAAGAAAGAAAGAGAGAAAATAAGAAATCGAGGGAATGAGAGAACCGAAACAAACAGAAAACAAAGGCAAGAATTGAAAAAGAGACATAGAAAAGAAAGAAAAAGAAAGAAAAAAAAAGAAAGAAAAAAAAAGAGAAGGATAGTTGCCATTGGAAATAAAAGCCGGGATGACACAAGCAATCGAGCAAATGCATAATAGAATCCGTTAACTGCTTAGGTGCATTCATTCCCCAACGTGCAGTTATCAAATCTGCTAATGCTCTAACCACTAACCAAGTTGTTGTTGACATTGAGTTCAGGCAGGTGGTTAGTTGATTGGCATTCTGGAAACCCATTTCTACAACACCCGGTCAAAAGACAGCTGAAAATGATAGGCCAAGAATCAGATACCAGTATTGTGGACCCCGCGAAAGATGTAGAGGTGATGGATGTTAATACAATGAGGGAGGAAATGTATAAATTGAGGCAGCAAATGGCCAAAATGCATCAGGCCTGGGCTAAGGGTCAGCCAACGCCAGTTTATCCCGCCAATCCAGCCTATATCCCACCTTTGACTTAGTCTCAAGAACCTCTTACTGTGAATTCATCTCCCACTGTCCCTTTCTACCAACAGAGCTATGGCACCACCTCCTACCCTCTCCAAGCTCCACCGCCCAAACAAAACCCTCCTCCACCAATCACCCCTGTCTTTGTGGCGCCTCTACCTACCACATTGCAAAGATCTTCCAGTGAGCCACTGTTTCAGGCTCATGATAGCCAGTATTATCCCCCCGAGCCTACCTTTAAAGCTCCTGAGCCATATTCCTACACCCCTCACTTTGAGTTCCCAGTGGAACCCGAAAATCCGCTTAAGAACCTGGAACATGAAGAGATGTTTCGAAAAGTAAAAAGCCTGGAGCAGTCCTTCAGGAACATGCAAGGATTGGGTGGCCAAGTCAGTGTGGCTTATAAGGATTTGTGTCTGTTCCCGGATCTTCAGTTACCAGCAGGGTTCAAAATGCCTAAGTTCGATCTGTATGACAGGCATGGTGACCCGGTTGCCCACCTAAGGGGATTCTGCAGCAAAATGAGAGGGGCCAGTGGGAAAGATGAGTTATTGATGGCGTACTTCAGCCAGAGTCTGAGTGGGTCTGCTTTGGAGTGGTATACACGACAGGACCATGGTAGGTGGTATACCTGGGATGACTTGGCACAAGCGTTCGCTTGCCATTTTCAATACCATTTAGAAATTGTTCCAGATCGCCTGTCGCTAATAAAACTTCAGAAGGAGCCCTGTCACGACCCGGATTTCCCACCATCGGGATCGTGATGGCGCCTACTCGTGGTAGCTAGGCAAGCCAACTTACTTACCGTTTCCATTAGTAAAACCATTCTATTGTCAATTTATAGCATCATTAATAATAACAACAATAACTGCGGAAGTCTAATTTTTATAAGTCTGAAATAAATACGAAATGCTCAACAATATTCTCTACCCAAGATTTGGTGTCACATACTCATGAACCACTAAGAATAAACTACATATAAAGGTCTGAAAGAAATATGACAGCTGTCTGTATCGAAACAATGAGGCAACAGTATAAATGAAAAATATAAGAAGAGACGCCGGGCCTGTGGATGCCTGCAAGCTATCTCAGTCTCGTGATAATAAAATCCTGCTCCCGAACTACTGCTGCTGCTGCTGCTCAAAACCTAGACCTGTTCAAAAATGCACAAAAGTGTAGTATCAGCACAACCGACCCCATGTGCTGGTAAGTGTCTAGCCTAACCCCGGTGAAGTAGTGACGAGGCTGGACTGGACACCACATAAACCTGTGCAGTTATAAATATACATCGGAAATCAAATACCAAATAATTAACAATATGGGAGGGGGAAACATGCTATGGGGAAAACAATTAGCAGTAATCCAGAGTAACAACCAAACAGCTTAAAGTCCACAATGAAACAAGAAGTCAATATTCAGGCATAACCACAGATATCAACAATTGTTGCGGCGTGCAACCCGCTCCATAATTACCATTGTTGCGGTGTGCAACCCGCTCCACATATCACTGTTGCGGCGTGCAACCCGACCCACATTATTTATCATTTATCATTGTTGCGGCGCGCAACCCGATCCTCGGTATCATCTGTTGCGGCGTGCAACCCGCTCCTCAATATCATTTCACAGTCTGAGTCCCCAAGCAACAGTCACAATAAAAGGACACACAGCAGACAAATACATAGCAAACATCCCGGCAAGGGAGTACAATTAACAGCTCAATCATCCCGGCAAGGGAGCACAATTAACAGTTCAATCATCCCGGCAAGGGAGCACAATTAA
>MDKF010730623.1:0-20577 GCA_026770625.1 Nicotiana glauca
ACCAAGGCTCAACAAACTCATATGTTCACTTTCATTTCCTCAAGTCTCTAGCAATTCATAATGATCATATTGGCATTTTAAAATAAAAATATACCCCAATTAGACATGACGTGGGTCCTAAACTACCCGAACAATGATCATATAGTAGCTACGCACGGACTCTCGCCACCTAGTACGTACGTAGCCCCCGCATTTAGCAACAATTACTCATTTAAAATCCTATGGGGACAATTCTCTCTTACAAGGTTAGAAAGGAGATTCACCTCGCTCCAAAGTGCACTCCCAAAGTCCAAGAACGAGCCCAAGTCCTTAATTCGAAGCCGAACAATCCCAAACTAATCGAACAAGTAAGAACTAGTAAATAAAGGCTTACAAGATCGAATTCTAGCCATTTAAGCAATTTTCTAACCATTGACACAAGTTTCCTAATTCCGACCCCGGGCCCACGTCCCCGGATTCCAAGATTTTTCGAAGGAAGTTATTCTATCACCTAATGATCTCAAATATATGATTTCTAGTTCATTAAATGGCAAGTTACATGATAAATTCTTAGTTTTATTAAAACCCTAGGTCTAGCTCAAATCCTTGATTTTTACTAAATTTTTAGTGTTTAATCTACCTAATATACATGTATTTAAGCCAAGGATGAATGGAAATAACTTACCTCACAATGCTATGTTGAAATCCCCTCTTTGGAAGCTCTCAAATCGCCCAAGTATAGAGTTGGAATGAAATAAATGCCCTAAGTCCCGTTTTTAAAAGCTATCTCCAGGCCCTGATGTCACATTTGCGACACCAGGTTCGCAAATGCGAAGTCGCAATTGCGACACAAAGTTCGCAAATGCGAACTGGCCCTCATCCTGTTTCGATTTTAATTGTGAAGAAGGGGTCGCAAATGCGAAGAAATGGCCCGCAAATGCGACCACGACCCAGCCCGGCCAAGCTCGCAAATGCGAAGTGGATCTCGCAAAAGCGAGGTTCGCAATTGCGATGGCCATCTCGCAATTGCGAGACCTGCAACACCAGCTAATCTGCTATGTTTTCTTGCCTCTCACCATTCCCGAATCTCACCTGAGCCCTCGGGGTTCCACTCCGAACACTCATGCAAGTCCTAGAACCATGTGCAAACTTGCCCAAGCAATCGAATCGCCTTATTAACACCTAAAAGCACGGATTTAACACCAACATGCATGAATTCTTCAAGAACACCTAAATTCTTATCTTTTCAACTGGACGTCCGAATCGCGTCAAACCAGTCCCATTTCTCACCGAATTTCACAGACAAGACTAAAGTATTATGCCAAACTTGTACCGGGCTCCGAAACCAGCATACGGGCCCGATACCAATATGGTCAAGCATTTTTTCCTTTTTATTAAACTCTTAAGATTCCAATAAAACAATTTTTAACAAAAATTCATTACTCGGGCTAGGGACCTCGGAATTCGATTACGGGCATACGCCCGAGTCCTATATTTTCCCACGGTCCCTCCGAGATCGTCAAATCATGAATCCAGATCTGTGATCCAAGAAAGTTGACCGAAGTCAAACTTGGCCTTTTTGAAAAACTAAAAGAAGCAAATGGACATATCCTTGCTCAAAACTCTTCTAACTTTCGAACCACCCGTCCCCGCAAGTCATAAATTAGTTAAAGCAAGTGCGGAAAGTTTTATTTAAGGGAATGGGGTTCAGAAATGCAAAATGACCAGTCGGGTCATTAAATTCTCCACCTCTTAAACAAATGTTCGTCCTCAAACGGACATAGAAAAGTACCTGGACTGCTGAATAAGTGGGGATATTGGCTCCGCATGTCCTCCTCGGACTCCCAGGTCGCCTCCTCGACCGGTTAGCCCCTCCACTAGACTCTTACCGTAGAAATCCTCTTAGACCTCAACTGGCGGTCCAGTCTATCAACAATGGCAACTGGCTCCTCCTCATAGCCCAAGCTCTCGTCTAGCTTAATGGTACTGAAATCCAACACGTGTGAATAGTCAGCATGATACTTTCGAAGCATCGATACATGGAAAACTGGATGAACTCCTGATAAACTGGGAGGTAAAGCAAGCTCATAGGCAACCTCTTCAACTCGCCTCAACACCTCAAAGGGGCCAATAAACCTTGGGCTTAACTTGCCCTTCTTCCCAAACCTCATAATGCCCTTCATTGGCGAGACTTTCAAGAGAACCTTCTCACCAATCGTGAATGATACATCACGTGCCTTCTGATCTGCATAACTCTTCTGCCTGGACTGAGCTGTGCGGAGCCTCTCCTGAATCAACTTTACCTTATCCAAGGCATCCTGAACCAAATCTGTACCAAGCAACTTAGCCTCACCAGGCTCAAACCACCCGATAGGAGAACGACAATGCCGACCATATAATGCCTCATACGGGGCCATCTCTATGCTGGACTGATAGCTGTTATTGTATGCAAACTCCGCCAAGGGCAAGAACTGATCCCACTGCCCTCCAAAGTCGATCACACATGCTCTAAGAATATCCTCTAAAATCTAAACTGTCCGCTCCGACTGCCCGTCGGTCTGAGGATGGAATGCCGTGCTGAGCTCCACGCGAGTCCCCAACTCACTTTGAACAGCTCTCCAGAAATGGGAAGTGAACTGAGGGCCCCTGTCTGATATGATGGAAATCGGCACACCGTGCAGCCTAACTATCTCCCAAATGTAAATCTGGGCATACCTCTCCGTCGTATAAGTAGTCGCCACTGGAATGAAGTGAGCCAACTTGGTCAATCTATCCACAATAACCCACACTGAATCAACCTTCTGCTGATTCTGCGGCAACCCAACCACAAAATCCATGGTGATGCGCTCCCATTTCAATTCCGGAATGGGCATCTGCTGAAGTAGGCCACCTGGCCTCTGGTGCTCATACTTGACCTGCTGGCAATTCAAACATCTAGCAACATACTCCACTATGTCCTTTTTCATCCTTCGCCACCAGTAGTGCTGTCTCAAGTCACGATACATCTTTGTGGCACCCGGATGAATGGAGTACCTCAAACTGTGGGCCTCCTCTAGAATCCGCTCTCTCAAGCCATTAACATTAGAGACACATACACGGCCCTGAAGTCGTAACACACCATTCTCGCTAATAGAAATCTCCTTGGCACCTCCCTGAAGTACCGTCTCTCTGAGAACTGCCAAATGTGGATCATCGAACTGTCGGGCCTTAATCTGCTCCAATAACGAAGACTGAGAAACCACACATGCTAGAACCCGGCTGGGCTCTGAAATATCCAATATCACAAGTCTGTTAGCTAAAGACCGAATGTCCAAAGCTAATGGTCTCATCTCAGTAGGAATGAATGCCAAGCTACCCATACTCTCCGCCTTCCTACTCAAGGCATCCGCGACCACATTTGCCTTGCCTGGATGATAAAGAATGGTAATGTCATAATCCTTTAGTAACTCAAGCCACATGCGCTACCTCAAATTAAGATCCCTCTGCTTGAACAAATGCTGCAAGCTGCGATGGTCTGTATAAACCACACATGGCACTCCATATAAATAATGCCTCTATATCTTAAGAGCATGAACAATCGTCGCCAACTCTAGATCGTGCACAGGGTAATTTTTCTCATGAACTTTTAGCTGACACGAAGCATATGCAATAACTCGCCCCTCCTGCATCAATACACATCCCAAGCCAACGCGAGAAGCGTCGCAATACACTGTATACATCCCTGAATCGGAAGGCAATACAAGAATTGGTGCCGTGGTCAAAGCCGTCTTGAGCTTCTGGAAGCTCTCCTCACAATCATCGGATCAACAGAATGGAGCACCCTTTTGGGTCAATCTGGTCAGAGGTGATGCAATAGATGAAAAGCCCTATACAAATTGCCGGTAATAACCTGCTAACCCCAAGAAACTCCTGATCTCGGTCACTGAAGTGGGACGTGGCCAACTCTGAACTGCCTCAATCTTCTTGGGATCCACTTTAATACCCTCTCCTGACACTACATGCCCCAAGAATGCTACTGACTCTAGCCAAAACTCGCACTTGGAGAACTTAGCATGAAGCTTCTACTCTCGCAAGGTCTGAAGCACCACTCTCAAATGCTGCTCGTGCTCCCCTAGGCTACGCGAGTATATCAAGATGTCGTCAATGAAGACGATAACAAAGGAATCAATATAGGGCCTGAACACCCTGTTCATCAAGTCCATAAATGCTGCTGGAGCATTAGTCAAGCCAAATGACATCACCAGGAACTCATAGTGGCCATATCTAGTCCTGAATGCGGTCTTCGGAATATCTGAATCCCGAATCCTCAGCTGATGATACCCTGACCTCAGGTCAATCTTAGAGAACACCCTAGCACCCTGCAGCTAGTCAAACAAATCATCAATACGGGGCAATGGATACTTGTTCTTCATGGTGAATTTTTTCGACTGGCAGTAATCAATGCACACTCGCATAGTCCCATATTTCTTCTTTACAAATAGCATTGGTGCACCCCAAGGCGATACACTGGGCCTAACAAACCTCTTTGCTAGCAACTCCTCCAACTGCTCCTTCAGCTCCTTCAGCTCTTTAGGATCCATACGGTACGGCGGGATAGATATAGTCTGAGTGCCTGGAGCAAAATCAATACAGAAATCAATATCACAATCCGGAGGCATGCCAGGAACATCAGAAGGAAAAACATCGCCGAACTCTCGGACTACTGGCACTGAATCAATTGTCGGAGACTCTGCGGTGGTGTCTCGAACATAAACTAGATAAGACAAACACCCTTTCTCAACCATGCGCTGAGCCTTCAGGAAAGAAATGACCCTGCTAGGCGTATCAATTGTGGAACCCTTCCTCTCCAATCTCGGCAACCCTGACATCGCTAGAGAAATAGTCTTGGCATGGCAATCTAGAATGGCGTGATGTGGAGATCACCAAACCACGCCCAGGATAACCTCAAAATCGATCATATCAAGCAACAGAAGATCTGCTCTAGTCTCATAACCACAGATAGTAACCACACAAGACCGGTAGATATGGTTCACAACCACAGAATCACCCACAGAAGTGGACACGTGAACAGGAACACCCAAAGGCTCAGGAGAAATAGCCAGGAAACGAGCAAACAGAGACGATACATATGAATAAGTAGACCCTAGATCAAATAATACCGATGCATCTCTAGCACTGACGGAAATAATACCTGTGATGACGGCATCTGAGGCCAAAGTATCTGGCCTGCCTGGAAGAGCATAGAATCTAGCTGGAGCACTGGCTGTCTGGCCTCCAACTGACTGAGTAGTAGCTGGCTGACCTCTCCCTTTCTGGCCTCTACCCCTGGAATGGACTCTACCAGTCTGGTCTCCACCTCTAGGCGGCTGGGCCACTTGTGCTAGAGTCATGGGCTGCTGCCCCTGCTGTACTGCCTTGCCCCTAAGCCTGGGGAAGTATCTCCTCATGTGGCCTGCGTCCACGCACTTAAAAAATGAGGTGCGATGGTCTGCTGTCCGGATGGCCGACCCTGAATACCAGAAGGCCCACTAGAAGAAGCCTGAATAGTCGGCAGGCGGTGAGAACTCTCCGGCATAGCACTGAAATAAGAACCAGAAGACTCCGGAGGACCTGAATACCCACTGGATGAACCCTGAATAGCTGGCGGGCAATAAGAACTCTCTGGCATGGCGCTGAAATAGGAGCGCGCTAGAGCACCCTGAGCCGTGGTAATACTGCAGCTGGGGGCCTAATGGGCTGACCCCTCCCAAAGTGACCTCTACCCCTGGCAGGGGCACCTCGGAACTCTCCTGAGAATCTGGCCCTCTTATCCTGCAGCATCTTCTCTCTACCCCTCAAATGTTAACCCTCAATCCTGCGGGCAATCTCAAGTACTAGCTAATATCTAGTGCCCATCTCTACCTCACGAGCCATACCTGACTGGATAGTGGGATGTAACCCCACAACAAACCTCCATACTCTCTCTGCCTCTGTGGGAAGTATCATGAGTAACTGGTGAGACAACTCAGGGAACCTCGCCTCATAGTCGGTCACTTACATATGACCCTGCTCCAAATACTCAAACTAATGATGTAGCTCTTCCCTCTCAGAGGGTGGAATGTACCGATCAAGGAACAACTGAATGAACTGACCCTAAGTAAGGGGAGGAGCGCCTGCTGGCCTGCTAAGTAAGTAAGACTGCCACCATCTACGGGCCCTGCCCTCCAGCTAAAAAGTAGTGAAGTCGACTCCATGTGACTCCAATATCCTCATGTTGTGCAGTGTATCCCTGCACCTGTCAATGAAATCCTTGGCATCCTCATGATGCTCGCCCCCGAAGACTGGAGGGTGCAACCTGGTCCATCTGTCTAACAACTTCTGCGGATCGCCGTCCACAGCTGACCTGGGCTGGGGTGCCGCTGCAGCAACTGCCGAGCCCCCTCCGCGGGTAGTGCACCCGAAGTATGACAAACTGTGGCTGTATGACCTAGAGCCTGTGCGATAAGGGTCTGTGCTCCCCCTCCTGCTTGTGAGGTAGCTGGATCTGCTGGAAATAAACTAGCCTGAGTCATGGTGTCCATGAATCAAAGCATACGGGCCATGGCCTCTACCTCGGCCTCTAGCAACAGAGGGAGCAGCTCTTCCCGGGTCCGGAACGTCGGCGGTACGAGTCCTCACCATCTGTGAGAGAATAGAAGAGGAAACTTTGTACACTGAACACTGCACGATGGAACATGAATAAAGAGTAGTCTTTCCTAACACCCTATAGCATCTCGAAGATAAATACAGACGTCTCTGTACCGATCTACAAGACTCTATTAGGTTTGCCCATAACTTGTGAGACCTACGTGAACCTAGTGCTCTGATACCATGTTTGTCACGATCCATTTTACCATAATAGGTCATGATGGCGCCTGACACCATTGTCAGGCCAGCCGATGCAAAAATGTGATTAAGTTCTCATTTTTACTTTAGTCTACTGACAGTTATACTAGATTTTCGAATATAAAAGATAAGACCAGTAAAGATCATAAAGTGCTATAATAGCAATACAACCCCAAAATAATTGTCTACTACTGTGTGTGCCAGAACCTGGCGTCACAAGCTACGGGCGACTAGTAGAATATACACAAAGAATAATACACTATCCTACTGTCTGAATCAGGATAGACAAAAACAAAAGTACAAGAAAGGACTTCTTCGGCTGCAGATCGGCATGAAAGAGAAGCAGCTCACCGTAGTAGTCCCCAAGCGTGCTCACTGATGCGCACCAGGAAAATGTCCAGATCCACCTGCCACAAATCCTGTACATTTAAGTACAGAAGTGTAGCATGAGTACATAAACCACATGTACTCAGTAAGTATCCCGTCTTATCTCGAAGAAGTAGAGACGAGAGGTCGACTTGATACTTACGAAGCTCAAAATAATATAATATAATAAAGTGAGATATACAGCATAGAGCATTTCCAATAACACAAGTTTAATAGAAGAGTCATATTCATGTTCTTGTCATAATTTAATTACCAGTTTTTCCCCTTTTCATATTAAATGAGTGATCATGTCATAACTAAATGTAAGCATATAAATCATGCACAACCATGCACAGTCATGCCGAGGTCGACGGCCCGCTCCAACAGAAAATAAACTGTGCACTGCCGAGGGTCGAGCGGCACGAATCATAGATGCATCTATTATCACCGAGGCGATCAGCCCGATCCTTAATCATCAAGAAAATATCAAAAAAGGCACATAAGGCTCAATTACATACAAGGGAATTCCTACCAAGGCTCAAAAAACTCATATGTTCACTTTCATTTCCTCAAGTCTCTAGCAATTCATAATGATCAAATTGGCAGTTTAAAATAAAAATATTCCCCAATTAGACATGAAACTACCCGAACAATTATCATATAGTAGCTACGCACGGACTCTCGTCACCTAGTATGTACGTAGCCCCCGCATTTAGCAACAATTACTCATTTAAAATCCTATGGGGACAATTCCCTCTTACAACGTTAGAAAGGAGACTCACCTCGCTCCAAAGTGCACTCTCAAAGTCCAAGAACGAGCCCAAGTCCTTAATTCGAAGCCGAACAATCCCAAACTAATCAAACGAAGTAAGAACTAGTAAATAAAGGTTTACAAGATCGAATTCTAGCCATTTAAGCAATTTTCTAACCATTGACACAAGTTTCCTAAATTCCGACCACGGGCCCACGTGCCCGGATTTCAAGATTTTTCGAAGGAAGTTATTCTCTATCACCTAAGGATCACAAATATATGATTTCTAGTTCATTACATGGCAAGTTACATGATAAATTCTTAGTTTTATTAAAACCCTAGGTCTAGCTCAAATCCTTGATTTTTACTAAATTTTTAGTGTTTAATCTACCTAATATACATGTATTTAAGCCAAGGATGAATGGAAATAACTTACCTCACAATGCTATGTTGAAATCCCCTCTTTGGAAGCTCTCAAATCGCCCAAGTATAGAGTTGGAATGAAATAAATGCCCTAAGTCCCGTTTTTAAAAGCTATCTCCAGGCCCCTGATGTCGCATTTGCGACACCAGGTTCGCAAATGCGAAGTCGCAATTGCGACAAAAAGTTCGCAAGTGCGAACTAGCCCTCATCTTGTCTCGATCGCAATTGCGAAGAAGCGGTCGCAAATGCGGACCCTGCTGGGTTCGCAAATGCGAAGAAATGGCCCGCAAATGCGACCACTGCCCAGCCCGGCCAAGCTCGCAAGTGCGAAGCGGATCTCGCAAAAACGAGGTTCGCAATTGCGATGGCCATCTCGCAATTGCAAGACCTGCAGCAGCAGCAAAAACACCAGCAAATCTGCTGTGTTTTCTTGCCTCTCACCAATGCCCGAATCTCACCCGAGCCCTCGGGGCTCCACTCTGAACACTCATGCAAGTCCTACAACCATGTGCAAACTTGCCCAAGAAATCGAATCGCCTAATTAACACCTAAAAGCACGGATTTAACACCAAAATGCATGAATTCTTCAAGAACACCTAAATTCTTATCTTTTCAACCAGACGTCCGAATCACGTCAAACCAGTCCCATTTCTCACCGAATTTCACAGACAAGACTAAAGTATTATGCCGAACTTGTATCGGGCTCCGGAACCAGCATACGGTCCCGATACCAATATGATCAAGCATTTTTTCCTTTTTATTAAACTCTTAAGATTCCAATAAAACAATTTTTAACAAAAATTCATTACTCGGGCTAGGGACCTCGGAATTCAATTACGGGCATACACCCGAGTCCCACATTTTCCCACGGACCCTCCGGGATCATCAAATCACGAATCCGGATCCATTTCCTAGAAAAGTTGACCGAAGTCAAACTTGGACTTTTTGAAAAACTAAAAGAAGCAAATGGACATATCCTTGCTCAAAACTCTTCTAACTTCCGAACCACCCGTCGCCGCAAGTTATAAATTAGTTAAAGCAAGTGCGGGAAGTTTTATTTAAGGGAACGGGGTTCAGAAATGCAAAACGACCAGTCAGGTCGTTACATCCAGCGATCGCCAAGATCAATAAACCCTGCTACAGCTGCTGCAATTTTTGCTACATTACCAAGTCCAAAACTTCCCGTTTAACCATCCGAAATCACCCTGAGGCCCCCGGGACCTCAAGCAAAAGCACCAACACATCCTAAAACATCATTCAAACTTGTTGCAATCATCAAAACACCTCAAACAACACTAAAACCATCAATTCTCATCAAATTCAAGCCTAAGTTCTTCAAAAACTTCCGCAGCACGCATTCAATCAAAAACCCAACCAAATCACCTCCGAATAAACTGAAATTTTGCACATACATCCCAAATCACATAACGAAGCTACAGCAACTCTCTGAGTTTCATTCCGACCCTAGGATCAAAATCTCACCTATCAACCGGAAATCACCAAAATACTAACTTCGCCAATTCAAGCCTAATTCTACACCGGACCTCCAAAATCACTTCCGATCACACTCCTAAGTCACAAATCATCTCTCGAAGCTAACCGAATCACCGGAAATCACATCCGAGCCCTCTAACACATAAGTCAACATCCGGTTGACTTTTCCAAACTAAACCTTCCTTAAAGAGACTAAGTGTCTCATTTCCTACCAAAACCTCTCCAAACCAACTCGATCACATAAGATACAGATAATGAAGCATAAATAAGCTGAAAATGGGGGAAACAGAGCGGTAACCCATGAGACGACGAGTCGGGTCGTCACATTCTTCCCAACTAAAATAAACGCTCGTCCTCGAACGGGTCAAGAAACATACCTGAAGCCTCAAACAGGTGAGGATATCAGCTCCGTATCTCCCGCTAGGTCTTCCAAGTAGCCTCCTCCATGGGCCGACCTCTCCACTGCACCTTCACCAAAGCAACATCCTTTGACCTCAACTTTCAAACCTGACGATCCAAAATGGCTGCTGGCTCT
This sequence comes from Nicotiana glauca, assembly GCA_026770625.1. Classification (NCBI taxonomy): domain Eukaryota; kingdom Viridiplantae; phylum Streptophyta; class Magnoliopsida; order Solanales; family Solanaceae; genus Nicotiana; species Nicotiana glauca. Next base: position 10,413 of record MDKF010730623.1, read on the forward strand.
ACATCATAAGTCAAATCACCCTCCAACTAAACCATACTAAAATACAGAACATGGGACGGTCTCCAATATATTTCCGAAGCATAGAAACATGAAAAACTGGATGCACGCTCGACAAGTTGGGTGGCAAGGCAAGCTCATAAGCCACCCCCCCCAATCTTCCAAAGTACCTCAAAAGGCCCAATGAACTGTGGAGTCAACTTCCCTTTCTTTCCAAACCTCATAACACCCTTCATGGGCGAAACCTTCAGTAAGACCTTCTCACCAACCATATAAGACACATCCCGGACCTTCCGGTCCGCATAACTCTTCTGACGCGACTGCGCTGTACGAAGCCTCTCTTAAATCAGCTTCACTTTCTCTAAGGCATCCTGAACCAAATCTATCCCCAATAACCTAGCCTCACCAGGCTCGAACCAACCAACTGGAGATCTACAACGCCTCCCATACAACGCCTTATATGGAGCCATCTGAATGCTCGACTGATAACTGTTGTTGTAGGCAAACTCTGCAAGCGGCAAAAACTCATCCCAAGAACCCCCAAAATCAATAACACAAGCACGCAACATGTGCTCCAATATCTTAATAGTACGCTCGGACTGGCCATCCGTCTGAGGATGAAATATTGTGCTCAACTCCACCTGTTTACCCAACTCTCGCTAAAAAGTCCTCCAAAACTGAGAAGTAAACTGAGTACCTCTATCTGAGATAATAGAGACTGGAACACCATGCAATTGAACAATCTACCGGATAAAGATCCCAGCCGCTCCGAAGAATAGGTAGTACACACCGGAATGAAGTGCGCAGACTTGGTTAGCTGATCCACAATCACCCAAATCGAATTGAACTTCTTCGAAGTCCTAGGAAGACCACTTACAAAATCCATAGTGACTCTCTCCCACTTCCACTCAGGAATAATCATCCACTGAAGTAAGCCACACGTTCCCTGATGCTCATATTTCACCTGCTGACAGTTGAGACACCGAACCACAAATCCCATAATATCTTTCTACATTCTTCTCCACCAATAGTGCTGCCTCAAATCCTGATACATCTTCGCGGAACCAGGATGAATAGAATATTGCGAGCTATGGGCCTCCTTCGGAATCAACTCCCTAATCCCATCCACATTGGGCACACAGATCCGACCCCGCATCCTCAACACACCATCATCACCGATGATCACATCTCTAGCATCATCATGCTAAACTCTATCCTTAAGGACAAGCAAATGCGGATCATCATATTGGCGCTCTCTAATGCGATCATATCAGGAAGACCAAGAAACCACACAAGCCAACACTCAGTTGGGCTCCAAAATATCTAATCTCACCAACTGATTGGCCAAGGCCTAAACATCAACAGCAAAGGGTCTCTTCCCAACTGGAATGTACGCCAAACTCTCCATACTCACTGCCTTTCGACTCAAGGCATCGGCCAGTACGTTGGCCTTTCCCGGATGATATAATATGATGGTGTCATAGTCCTTAAGCAACTCCAACCATCTACGCTGCCTCAAATTAAGATCATTTTGCTTGAACAAATGCTGAAGACTACGATGATCAGTGAATACCTAGATATGCCATACAAGTAATGCCTCCAAATCTTCAATGCCTGAACTATGGCAGCCAACTCCAAATCATGAACATGGTAGTTCTTCTCATGGGGCTTCAACTGTCGAGAAGCATAAGCAATCACTCTACCCTCCTGCATCAATACATAACCAATCCCAACTCTCGAAGCATCATAATACATAATATAAGAACCTGAAGCTGATGGCAAAACCAATACTGGAGTTGTGGTCAAAGTTGTCTTGAGCTTCTGAAAGCTCTCCTCACACTCGTCTGACCATACAAATGGAGCACCCTTCTGAGTCAACTTGGTCAAGGGCGATGCTATAGAGGAAAATCCCTGAACAAATCGACGATAATAACCCGCCAAACTAAGGAAACTACGAATCTCTGTGGCTGAGGACAGTCTAGGCCAACTCTGAACTGCTGCTATCTTCTTCGGATCGACCTGAATACCCTCGCTGGACACCACGTGTCCCAAGAAAGCCACTGAATCGAGCCAAAACTCACACTTGGAGAACTTTGCATACAGCTTCTCCTCCCTCAACCTCTGTAATACAACTCGAAAATACTCTGTGTGCTCCTCTTGACTATGCGAATACACCAGAATATCATCAATGAAAACAATAATGAACGAATCTAGATAAGGCCGAAATATACTGTTCATCAAATGCATGAACGCTGCTGGGGCATTGGTCAGCCCAAAAGACATTACAAGAAACTCATAGTGACCATATCAAGTCCTCAAAGCAGTCTTGAGAATGTCTAAATCCCTGATCTTCAACTGGTGATAGCCCGAACGGAGATCGATCTTGGAGAACACCCTCGCTCCTTGAAGCTGGTCGAATAGATCATCAATACGAGGCAGAGGGTACTTGTTCTTCACTGTTACCTTGTTCAATAGCCTATAATCGATGCACATTCTCATCGTGCCATCCTTTTTCTTCACAAACAGATTCAGCGCACCCCATGGTGACATACGAGGCCTAATGAACCCCTTATCTAGGAGTTCCTAAAGCTGATCCTTCAACTCTTTCAACTCTGCTGGTGCCATACGATATGGCGGAATGGAAATGGGCTGAGTGCCCAGCACCAGGTCAACACCAAAATCAATATCCCTATTCGATGGCATGCCCGGCAGGTCTGCAGGAAAACCATCGCGAGACTCCCTCACAACTGGAACAGAATCAATGCTAGGATTCTCAGCTCCAACATCCCTCACAAATGCCAAATATGAAAGACGACCCTTCCCAACCATATGCTGGGCCTTTAAGAAAGAAATCACTCTACTAGGAACATAATCAGTCACACCACGCCACTCGATCCTTGGTACGCCCGGCATAGCCAAAGTGACTGTCTTGGCATGACAGTCTAGAATAGCATGACATGGAGATAACCAATCCATGCCCAAAATAACATCAAAGTCTGCCATGCTCAATAGCAATAGATTAACTCGGGTCTCTAGACCCCCAATAGTCATAACACATGACTGGTACACATGGTCTACAATAATAGTATCGCCTACCAGGGTAGATACATGAACAGGAAAGGCAAGACACCCTCAGGGCGTACCCAAATGATGAGCAAAATATGAGGACACATAAGAATAGGTGGAACCGGGATCAAATAGGATAGAGGCATCTCTGTGGAAAACTAAAATAATACTTATAATGACAGCATCTGAATTAATGGCATCTATCCTACCTGGAATAGCATAAAAATGGGCCTGCCACCGCCTGATCGACCTCCCCCTCTGGGGCAATCCCTGGCTGCCTGACCTCCACCGCTAGTTGGCTGGGCAGGTGGTGAAGTAACTGGAGCAAAAGACGAGGGTTGACCCCTCTATTGAGATGAACTGGCAATACGACGAGGACACTACCTCCAGACATGCCCAAATTCTCCATACTCAAAACAATTCCCAGGTGCTGGAGAAGGGGATTGAAGGGAACCCCTCGCACCAGAGTGACCAGCTGATGCGCTCGGCATAGAATAACCCTGAGCTGACAGGGCACGAGATGAACTCTGGGCTGGAAGGGCGCTAAGTGAAGGCTGACCCTGCTGAGAACCATGATAACCACGACCTGAAGATGCCCACGATACTTTGGACGGGCCGACTGAGCGGGCCTGAAAGAATGGCCTCTACTATGCTGGAACTGGCCCCTAGATGGAGCACCACTAAAACTGCCAGAACCTCGAGGCCTCTTGGCCTCCCTCTCCTCTTTATCCTGCCGGTGAGCCGTCTCAATCTCACGAGCGATATCAACCACCTCCTCAAATTAAATACCCAAAACTCTCTCTCTAGTCATCAGAACACGGAGATGGTAATTAAGGCCATCCACAAACCTCTTGATCCTCTCATGATCTGTTGGGACCATCCAGGCGGCATGACGAGCCAACTCAGAATACCTTGCCTCATATTGAGACACAGTTATATCTCCCTGCCGTCAAACTGCCTACGCAGTTCCTCCCTGCGGGACTGCAATACATACTTCTCCAAGAAGAGAGTGGAGAACTCCTGCCAAGTCAAAGGCGATGCAACAACCGGCCTACGCCTCTCGTACGCCTCCTACCAAGTGAAGGCAGCCCCAGTAAACTGAAAGGCTGTAAATGCCACACCGCTCGACTCCAGAATCCCTGTTGTATGGAGCATACGCTGACACTTGTCAAGAAAGCCCCGGGCATCCTCGCCCTCGGTACCACTAAATGACGAATGTTGGAGCTTACCAAACCTTTTGAGATGACGTTGCTCATCGTCTGGCATAGCTGGAACTACGAACTCCTGAACTGGTGCAACCGGCTGAGCTGGATGTGCTCCCGGTGTCTGCAATCCCTGCACTACCTGCTCAGGTGTGCGAGCAGCGGGGGTCTGATTGCTTCCCCCGGCCTGTGAAGTAGCTGCTGCGGTAGTGACTGACACTGTCTGAGCTAGGCTAGTGAAAACTGATAAGATCTGAGCTAGGGTCTCCTGAAGACCCGAAATCACGATGGGCATAGCTGGTGCCTGAACTGGTGCTGCTGGAGCCTGATCGTGAGATGGGGCAACTGGTGGACCAACAGGTGCTGCCCTCGCTGCTCTGGCCCTACCACGACCACGACCGCGTCCACGGCCTCTGGTGGTCTCAGTGTGTGGTACTGGTGGTCGTCCTCCTCGTCCGGTAGCACGAGTCCTCGCCATCTGCAAGACAATAGAATACAGAAGTTTAGTTCTCGGATCAACAAAGTCGCACGACAAGAATTTTAAGAATATGATGTTTTTCCTGAAGGTTCTACAGCCTCTCGAGGATAAATATAGACATCTCCGTACTGATCCACGAGACTCTACTAAACCTGCTCATGACTCGCGAGACCTATGTAACCTAGGCTCTGATACTAACTTTTCACGACCCAATTCCCAAACCCAGTCGTGATGGCACCTCTCCTGAAGACAAGGCCAGTCAAACAAAATGAAACACCTCTTTAAGAATTAATTAACATAAGAAAATCTAAAACATGATTAAGATAGCCATAATTGCGAAAACAGCGATAATAACAAAGGGAAACCATCCCAACACAGCCCAACCGGGGTGTCACAAGTCATGAACTACTACAGAGTCTGCTATAAGTCTACAAACTATGAAGTTCAACACAATAGTCTGAAGAAAATCATAAATGATAAAGGATAGGGGAGACACGGGGCTGCGGACGTCAACAACTACCTCGTAACTCCAAATCACTGCCTGGTTTAGAAGGATTAGCGCTTAGGAGCCGACTCTACTATGCCTGAATCTGCACACATAGTTTAGGGAGTAATATGAGTACTCCGACCTAGTGAGTAATAATTATAAATAATGACTGAAAGCATGAAAACACATAAAGGCACAAAGCAATTCTATATCAGGCAGTAAATCACTTAAGGCAGTAAAATCGTGAAGAATCAAATGTAATCTCCTTTTTTAAAAACAGGTAAATCAAGTAAACAATAGGTAAATAGTAAGTAGAAATCTGCCCCTCGGGCCCAGTATCAATCGCTCATAACGGTATCAGCCCCACGGGCTCAGTATCAGTCACTCAGCATAGTATCAGCCCCTCGGGCTCACTCTCAAATCATATGGGTACCCACGCTCACTGTGGGTGTACAGACTCCGGAGGGGCCCCATATGGCCCAAGCGCTATATCAAGCCACCTCGTGGCATCATCACTCGGCACTCGGCCTCACATCACTCGGCCTCCCATCACTCAAGCCACCTCGTGGCATATAAAGTATCTCATATCACTCAGCATATCCTCACATACGGCCCTCGGCCTCACTTAGTCCAGAAATCATCACAAGCCCTTCGGGCATCAGTAAAATAGTAGTGCTCAGCCCAAACAACATTGGAAATATCATTTAAGTCTCAAAATTCAAGTAAAAGTGGCTGAGTTTATAAAACAGTATTAATCAATAGGACTGAGTTCAAGTAATATGTTAAAATAGTGAGGAAACAGTGATAAAAGTCCACGAAGGATTCAAGTAGTCGGCATGAAGCCCAAATATGGCAATACACATCATGATGATAACAAACAAGTCTTAGTCAAATATGCGGTAAAACATAAATCGGGACGGACCAAGTCACAATACCCAATAGTAAACAACCCCGCGCACGTTATTAAGAGCTTATTTCACCTTAATATAGCACTACGTTGTGCAAATTCGGGGTTTCAAACCCTCAGGACATCATTTACAATCACTACTCAACTCAAACCGGCCAAAACTCTAGCACGCTGTGCCCTTGCCTCTCAAATCAGCCTCCTCGCACGTCGAATCTGACCAAAACCACAATGAATACGTCACAATAGGCTAAGCGAACAAAACCCCATCGAAAATAATCGAAAAACCTAAAAATCCCAAAATTTGCAAAACCCGAGCCCCGGGCCCACTTCTCGAAACTAAAAAATTTTATATTAAATGATTTCTTATCTCGCCACAAGTCTATACATATCAAGAACTCTCAAATCCGAGCTCAAATAACCCTTCAAATCCCAATTTAAAATCCCAAAATCCCAAGCCCTAGTTCTTTCAATTTTAGCTAAGTTTCCATGAATTTCTAGGTCAATTCTACAATTAAATCATGTTTTTGGTCCATAGAACTTACCTCCAATCAATCCTCTTCGAATCCCTCTTCAATTGCTCCCAAGAAGCTCTAAAAATACTCAACAATGGAGAAAAATGACTTAGGCTCGTGGATGAAATATTTTTTTTTTAAAAACCCTTCTGCCCAGCTGATACTTTCCCCTATGCGATCGCGGCCCCAGGCCCACGATTGCGAAGCACAAATCTTCCAGACCTCAAAAATGGTCTATGCGAACGCGACCAAACAACTACGATCGCAAAGGTCCAACCTTCACAACTACGCGAATGCGTTCCATTATCCGCGAACGCGAAGCTTCACCACCTGATTCTTTGCGACTGCGAATGACTAAACGCGAATGCGATGAGCAAATATCCTGCCTCCCTAATTCCTTCTATGCGATCGCGAGGGACCTCCCGCGATCGCGAAGACCAAAATACCCTGCTACAGCTGCTGCAATTTCTACTATATTACCAAGTCCAAAACTTCCCGTTTAACCATCCGAAATCACCCCGAGGCCCCCGGGACCTCAATCAAAAGTACCAACACATCCTAAAATATCATTCAAACTTTTTCCAATCATCAAAACACCTCAAACAACACTAAAACCATCAATTCTCATCGAATTCAAGCCTAAGTTCTTCAAAAACTTCCGAAGCACGCATTCGATCAAAAACCCAACCAAATCACCTCCGAATAACCTGAAATTTTGCACACACATCCCAAATCACATAACAAAGCTACACCAACTCTCAGAGTTCCATTCCGACGCTCAGATCAAAATCTCACCTATCAATCAGAAATCGCCAAAATACTAACTTTGCCAATTCAAGCCTAATTCTACACCGGACCTCCAAAACCACTTCCGATCACACTCCTAAGTCACAAATCATCTCCCGAAGATAACCGAATTACCAAAAATCACATCCGAGCCCTCTAACACATAAGTCAACATCCGGTTAACTTTTCCAAACTAAACCTTCCTTAAAGAGACTAAGTGTCTCATTTCCTACCAAAACCTCTCCAAACCAACTCGATCACATAAGATACGGATAATGAACCATAAAGAAGCTAAAAATGGAGGAAACGGAATGGTAACCCATGAGATGACGGGTCGGATCGTCACACCAATTGTGTTGGTGCTTCACGTATGTATTCTCTTTGAACTGGTGGAATCATTTTTCTTCACCATTCTTCAAATCTTCAAACATGTTCGTTTGCAAAAGCCGAATAGAAGAGAAATTGAAACAGAAATATCTATAGGCAGAAGAAAAATAGAGAAGATTAAAGCCTAAAATGGGTAAAATTGGAGTCTAATTTATTATTTTGAATATAAATGATAAATTGTATATGCTAATGTAATTAAGTAATAACTTCTCTAGAGTAAATAGTTTATAATGTAGTATAGATATGTAAAAATTATTATATTAACATCTTAAACGTCTGTTGAACTGAACAGACTCAACTCTTTTTGAACAGGCACTTCCTTAAATAAACATTCTCCTTTTTGAATTAAAGGTCTCTAATAGGTGGGCCAGGCCGGTTCGGGTTGAGAAAAAAAGTGATCGGCCGGTCACCAATCCGTGCCAGTTACCGGTTTTTCCAAATCGGGCTTAACGGGTCCGATCCCATCCGGGTAAAAACTGAACAGATTCGGTTACGGGTCTAAGGAGTCGGGCTGGGTGGGGTTTATGTTTTTTTTTGTATCGTAATTTATATTTATATAAAGTAAAAATATAAAACAAAAAAAATAATCTTATAAAAAGAGTGTTTGAATAAAGGATGCAAAGGCTTTAAAATCCTTATATTTGAAATTTTAAATATTTCATTAAGAAATTAAGATAATAGAACACAATGAAGATGAAAAAAAATTGCACTTATAATTTGCAAGTTATTTTTTTATTTCAAACTTATAAATTAAAGTTTACATTTAACAACCACTAAATTAGCAAAAAAAAAGATTAAATTTAAAGTTTAATTATTAAATATAAAATTATAGATCCAAAACTTTAAAGGTTTTGCATTGACGTAGTAAGTTCTTCATAATCAATATGAACTTCTTGGTCATCTTCTGGAGTGTTAAATTCAAATGGATTATTATGTATTAACATATCTCCAAGTTCTTCGTCTTCTGGTTTATCAACATCTTCACGTCCCTGATTTCTTCGTTCCGGTCTAATCCAGTCTCTGAAATATACTAAAACTTCCAAAGCATTGCTTCCCAATGAGTGACGGATGTCTCCTAGTTATTGTCTTGCTTGGCTAAATGCACTCTCTGATACAACAGTTGTAATTGGCACATTCAGCACGTCTCGAGCCATAGCGAAAAGAATACAAAATTTCTTTCCATTCTCATGCCACCATCCCAACGGTAAAAATTCCTTTGTACGAGGCTCTTTTTGCTTTTGCAAGTAGAATTGATATTCATCAATGTTCATGCTACTAGTTTGAGTGGAAGGAAATGCAGACCAAATATTAAAACTATCAAGGCCTTCATATTAATCCATAGTAGCAGATGAAGTAGAAGTGGTACAATGCATAGTAGGATCAACATTGCCTACATTAAGAGCATCATGATCAATTATATTTGCATAATATTTATATAATTATTGTAAATAATCATTTAGTTTGTTCATACAACAATATATATTTGGGGCTTCAATTGATCTAATCTCTATATAAGTATATAAAAGCATTGATTAATTGGTGACAATCAAATATTTTAATAGAAGAATTTAAAACGGCATCAATTAAGTAAATTAGAGGAATTGAAAAGAAATATTTTTTGAATTTTTCTTGCATATTTTTAAAAGCATCCTTATATTTTTCTTTCTTCTTAAATTCATAGAGTAGAAAAAAAATTTTAACTATATGTACTAAAGCCATAGTAACAGTAGGGTAATATGGTCCAGAAAACTCAACAGTAGCTGTATAAAATTTAATAGCATCATTAATGGCCTCCCAAGTATTAGTTGTTAACATACGGTTTGGATCAGTACATTGCGCGTTAGCAACTTTAGTTATCGGTAATCTATATTTGTAGCAATATTTTAAAAATAAGCATGTATAATTTCATCTAGTAACAATTTTGTCACGACCCAACTCCCAAACCCGGTCGTGATGGCGCCTCTCGTGAAGACAAGGCCAGCCAACAGACATCAATACCTCTTTAATACTTAATTAGCACAAATAAGTCTAAAACATTAGTAAAATTTATCATATGTGCGGAAGAAAAATAATAAAACAGGGAACCATCCCGATACAGCCCGATCGGGGTGTCACAAGTCACGAGCATCTAGAAGGATTTTTAAGTCAACTACAAGGCCTGTAATACATGGATTAAAATTTTAGAATCAAAAGAAGAAATCTGGTGCCGCGAACGCTGGCAGTCACCTTGCTCGGCTACAATAGCAAAATCCTCAACCAGCTCAAACACGTTACCGGGTAAACCAGTACATGCATCTGCATGCGAGGTGCAGGGAGTAAAGTGAGTACTCCAACTCAGTGAGT
>MU777476.1:5373-78120 GCA_026770625.1 Nicotiana glauca
GGGACCTCAACCAAAAGCACCAACACGTTCTATAACCTTATTCAAACTTGTTCCAATCATCAAAATACGTCAAACAACGCTAAAACCATTAAAACACATCGGATTCAAGCCTAAATTTATCAACTTCTTCCAAAACTCGCATTCGATCCAAAACCCAACCAAACGAAGTCCGAATGACCTGAAAATTTGCAGAGAAGCCCAAAATCACCTAACGAAACTACCGCGACTCTCGGAATTCCATTCCGACTTCCGGATCAAAATATCACCTATCAACCGGAATTCGCCAAAATTCTAACTTCGCCAAAAGTAGGCTAACTTCTTCACCGGACCTCCAAAATTACTCCCGATTGCGCTCCTAAGCCTTAAATCATCACCCGGAGCTAATCGAATCATCGGAATTCAATTTCGAGCCTTCTAACTCACAAGTCAACATCCGGTTGACTTTTCCAATTTAAGTCTTCTTAAAAGAGACTACGTGTCTCATTTCTTAATAAAAATTATTCCAATTAAATTCTAACGCCGCAGTACCGATAATGAAATATAAAGCGATACAATAAGGGGAAACGGGGTGGTAATACCTAAAACGACGGGTCGGGTCGTCACAAAAATATTTTCCACGAAAAATATTTTCCGTTATACCAAGCACACCCTAAAATTCCCAAACATAGAAAGTTAGACTCACATACCTTAACTTGCTGCTCTTGAGCGTAATATAACATTCGCCACCCCTTTCAACTTTAATCTATATCAAGACAGATCAAAGTGATTCCATATTAGCAATAATTCTCATGTTTTAGTCACTTAAATATTTTCTCAAACACTTGGTGACATAAAGCTTCATAGTCCTTATTAATAGTGTTTCTACGCCCAACAAGACATTCTCTTGATCCTAGGTAAATCTAAAATCCCAAATGGTTATAATCAACATTATTCTTTATCACCCATAAGGTAATCAACACCTATAACCAATAATAACCAATCAACAACCTAAATCTATCACCGTTCATGCTTTTCTATAAAACTCATCAACTCATATCTCATGAACTAGAGTCTATAATCATTAATTCAATGATAGAATCAATTAGAGGGTGAAGATATTACCTTTTTGACACTCAATCTCCTTGAATTCAAGTTCTAGGATTTCTTCTCTCAACAATGATGTCTCAATCGAATATCTAATGATATGGAGGGTTTACCCATGCTAATAAGATGTTGAAAAATTAAAATTAACTTAGAATCACCATTAGAACTTACCTTGGATGGTGGAAAGACACTTAAGGAGTTAGGTTTTTGAGAGTTCCCCTTTCTAGAGCAAGTTTTTATGTTTTGGGGCTGTGGGGGACGAAATATGGCTTTAAAACGACCCCCCACGAGCGCGCCCATGCACCTGAAGACCTGCTCACACTACGGACCAATCAAAACGACAGTAACACTACCTCAAAATTAGCACGGTCGCTTTATGGGCGTGCCACCGGGAGCACATATCGCATATTGTTCTGTAAAACGTACATAACTTTTTATACAGAGATCTGTTTGGACTCTATAATATATAGTTGGAAAGTTACTTCAAAGGTCTACAATGTTCATGCTTTGAGTTTTCCGAAATTCCTTACACATTTTCATTAAACCCTGCTGGAAGACAGACCTTCTGCAAACATAGTCGATTTTGCCAAATCTTATGTACCTCACTTTCCATCTTGATTTTCAAATAACTATTTTACCCATAATCATCCCGATGGGACTTCACATGTTCAAAATATAATCTTACTATTCCTTTAACTCATTCATACCTAAGACGAATTTTCAGGGTGTTACATCCAACACTTCTTATGCACACCCATGAAGAACTCTCTTATTAAATTGCAAATAGAGCAGAAAAAATAATGAGAAATTCTATTATCATTTTCTGCATTCATTTTTCTTTTTTTGATAAATTCTGACAAAACAACTGGATAAATTTACAGAGCAAAATACGATGCCACATCAAAAGTTTTGAAGTCTTAATTATATATAATTCCTATCTGACCCAACAAGTGTAACAATTGGACAAACAATGTGGGTCCAAAAACAGTTAGTGTCAAGCATCCCAAAAGCTTAAAGAAAAAGTATGTGTGTCCAGAATTGTTATACAGGCAGCACCTGGATATTTCAGAGAAGCTCCTAACCCCAGCTAATGTAACAAGAAATAATATTTGACGCATTTTAACCACCTATTACTTTGGATTTGCACTTAAAGAACCAACAGAATTCAGCCTTCTTTATGATTTTTTCCTGACAATGTGGCATCCTATCTTTTCCACGGTGAACAGAAACTTGGGCACACGACTCTTGGATCAATGATGATAAAATTAGTTGTGATAAAAGAATCCCTGTACATATGATTTAGTGATGGGATTCTTCTGTTTACTCATAGTTTACTTGCTAGTGGAATAAAACAACTGATAGAATCTATAAGATAGAAATGACTATATGTAAATCGACAAAAGAAATAAAAATTAAGGTATATTAGAACTAACTTGGCCGGCAGGCAAAAATAGTGGTCTTTTAGTTGAAACGGGCGATGTCGTAGGCGAGACATGTGATTGTTGACCAGCGAAGAATTCCTTTATTTTCTTCATTTCTTTCATCTTATCTTCTAAGAGAGATAGGCGATCATGTAAGGATTTGTTTTCCTCATTCAAAAATTTGTTTTCCTCTCGAGTTGACCGCAGCGCAGATAGTAATTTAGCCTTTGAAGAAGTGCCACTTTTCAAGTCTTTCGCCTTTACTCCACCCCCAAAGCCAAATACATGGCTACGAGTTTTGAGGTCCACAATATTTTTCAACTATCTCTATGCTAGGTAGAGATGGATTCGACTGAACAATTTCTTCAATCTGAGCCTACAAAAAATATGAAGAAATATTTTATATCAAAACCCATAATAATTTCAAGTAATTTATATATTCAATTTACCGAACATACATATTTTTCAATTACTTCGGGTTCAACAAGCTTGTTATTTTTCTTACGAGTCTCAAAGAAAATTGTTGCCAAATCTGGTGGATTGCCATCTTTTCCGCCCTTTACATCAAAGGCAAACATGTCAAAAAATACCTCGTAAATATTTCCTTTAGGAAAATGTTTTATGATAATACCTTTTGATAAATGATCTCTCGAATAGGTTTGCTACCAATATGATGAAGCATCTTCAACTTAGCTCTGTTTGTTGCATTCCTATTGCTTCTTGCCTTTGTGAAACAATAAGCTTAAATATAATTATTGTAATAAATTTAAATAGTACACTTAGGTTTGATTCCAAGTATAGGGGAAAAAAAGATATTTGGTGTCAGGGAAGGAATCAGACTGAAGATGCTTTGGCAAAATAGACTATTAAAACATTGGCCATACTTGAAAATTTTTTGAAGAAAAATGTTCCTTTACTAACCACTCCCACTCTTGCTTGTCTACTCCGTTTGGAATATTCTTAAAAAAATATGTTGGATTAGCTTATCCTTCACATATTTTGCATGCAAGTGTCCTCTCCATTTATTCCATAACTCTTTCATCCATCCCAAGATATAGTCAACATGATCATTCATGTCAATATTCTCAAATTTATCCTAAAACTCTAGTGGATAGAATGAAGCCACTAATAGAATCCTAAAAAATATGCTTTGTCTTTATTTAACACATGAAATGCTCATGACCTCAAGAAATGCAACTAATTCAGAAATAAGATAGGATGGACTAAGATTGATTTGAATTGTTTACATATTTGGTATGTTTCACTTCTTTTACGATTAAAGATAAGAATGCAGTTTTAGGTAATCAAGCATGCCTAATATTTTCTTGGCCCTTGTATGAGCATAATCATTGTTGTATAATGTGCAGAATCTTCTAAAACTTCTCAACACAATTCAACAGGAAATGTAGAAAAAAGTTACACTCCTCCATCCACACTTGTTACGATCAGATGCATACAATCAGAAGACACTAACACAAATAAAAGTTTATAAATTAACTTGTAATTAAATATGTTGGTTCCATGAAACTTGTATACATGGTGTTTCGAGATCGAAGTAAGTACTTACGCCAAAGAAAAGTATAAAAAGTATACTTTACGATACAAAATCATCCAAAATAGCCTGGTGGGTCTGAAAGACTACTTCTTGGTAGTTGGTGTGAGCTTATGAATTTCCTTGAGTTCTCAACATGTATTAGGATTCATGTTCCCTGCTATTTTTTTTTTTCTTACAGACCAAGACCCATATTCTCTTGCTTAGTGATAAGAAAGAAAAATATATGTGAATACACTGTTAGTTGTATGTTTGACATTACTTGGCTCATAAACTAACTTCTTTTCATAGTTATGCAAAATTAATCAGCTCTTACCTTAGTTAAGTATGCCAAAATCTTCTTTCAGAGAGCTTAAAATTTAATGAATTTCAAATATGAACACTTTTTTGGTGGAGTTTTCTTAATCCACCTGAGTTGTTCATAATACCATCAAGAGAAATTTACAACACTGTTGTTACACAAAGCAGTAAGTGAAGAAAGCAATTCTGGATGCCCAATCTCTAGCTACTCATATATAAATCATGCCATATATGCATCTAATCTGTGTGGAACTCTAATGTCATCAATCAGACAAAAGGTATTTCCAACTACCAACTCCTTTGATAAATAAGATTCCATCAACTAACTACTAGAGTAAACTAAGAGCTAAAACATCTTTATAATGAAAGTATGTACCAGATTTTTATTTGTTGAACAGAGGAAAATGAATAGTAGGCTTGCAACCCTTATTTTTCTGAACAAAGAAAATGAAAATCTTTTTCAGATGTAAAATACATACACCAATATATTTATTTCATTACAAGAAACAAGGAATTACAATTTTCTCAGATGCATTCAGAGTAGGTAATGACAAATAAGAGAGAAATCAATACACTATTTATGTCATAGGATATGTCACTAACCATTACTCAAACAACCTGCTGCTAACTCCTGCTCTATATAGATGCAAACCAGACAAGGTTGCAACAGTAACTTTGGTATTTGCAGATGCAAGTAAAACATCACATACTTCTCAACTGTAGGTCAATTAATAAGGTATTGCATATTCTCATTCATGAAATACAGCATATCTTTAAGCAAATTTCTTTCATGTTGTCTTTTTAAGATTAGCTAAGCACAATATTTTTCTACAAGGCACTATGTATCACTAACACAATTTTAGCAATTCAAGAAGGTGCTTTCGGCACTCTTTTATAGTACACAAATTAAACTGCTACTTACAGGGATTAATTAAGTGGGGGGAGGGGGGGGGAAGCAGAAACACACACATCAACGAAGGAAAAGAAGGCAATTAAAATCTGCCGCGGATAATATCGAATCGCAATTTTAAATAAAATTCAGAAAATTAATTTATCAAATTAGGAAATCCCAACACAATAATCTTTTCACTGATTTTGCAAAAGAGAAAATACAAAAATATGAAACCTTACCAAATTTTTAAAGTTAGAAAACAAGAAGAAGAAGATCGAAGAACTCGAATAAGTGAAGCAATTAGCCAAAAAGAGCAACTTGAAATAGGGGGCATACCATGGATTCTCAAACGAGCGAGATGGAAACTTGGGCAAGTTCACACACAACCAGATTCAAAACTTGTGTTTTGAGAAAAGACAAATAAAGTGGACGGGCAGAGCTTGGCGGATTACTAGGGTAGAGCTGATGCGCGTGACTTGTGTTTGAGAATACAGAGAGTCTTTTTACTTTTAAAACGTTTTATTTCAACATGTTAGTTTTGGCGCCTGATTTTTCAGAAAATAATAGTTTTTTAATATTTTGGTATTAGATTCGGCGGCACACTCTCACTGTCAATACCCCTCAATTATAATTTGGGACCAGTTACTACTTTATTTAGGGACCAGATTTAGTACCTTCGTAATAAAATATAACATTACGGACCGCAATATAATCTCGTCCCAATAAATATATTTTTTGCGACGGGATTATTAACTCGTCCCTAAAAACTGATCGTAAATAAGGCTTTTTTTTGTAGTGATATAAGTAGGGGAGAATGTAACGATCTGACCGGTCGTTTGACCATTTGTACTTTGCTCGGTAGTTTGGGGGCACGAATAGCTCGGTATGATGTATTATGACTTATGT
Organism: Nicotiana glauca; assembly: GCA_026770625.1. Classification (NCBI taxonomy): domain Eukaryota; kingdom Viridiplantae; phylum Streptophyta; class Magnoliopsida; order Solanales; family Solanaceae; genus Nicotiana; species Nicotiana glauca. The sequence goes on from MU777476.1 coordinate 11,528, forward strand.
GAATCATTGGTGTTGGCTTTTAGGTGTTTCGAAATTAGTTTGGAAGGATGAATCTCATTGTTGAATCTTTAAGTTGGAAGAGTTGACCAAGCTTGACTTTTGTGAATTCGACCCCGGAACAGAATTTTGATGATTCGATTAGTTCGGATGGTGATTTTAGACTCGGGCGTATGCTCGAATTTGTATTTGGATATTTCTAGAAGGATTTGGCAATAAATAGATTCGTTATGTCATTTGGGACTTGTGTACAAAATTTGAGTTCATTCCGGGTTGATTTGATATGTTTCGGCGCGAGTTTCGAAAGTTGAAAGTTGAAAGTTCATTTAAGTTTAAATTGAGGTGCGATTCATCACTTCGATGTTGTATGTGTGATTTGAGGCCTCGAGTAAGTCCGTGATATGTTATGAGACTTGTTGGTATATTCAGACTGGTCCCGAGAGGCTAAGGTGAGTTTCGGATAGTTTTGAGATGTGTTGCGCTCGTTTGTTTTTTATGTTTCGACGTCATTTCTTCAAGCATAAATGGTACCTTATGTAGAAAATGAGCTCTAATTTATTTTTTCGATTGAAGCATTAGATCTGTATTGTAATTACGGAGTCATAGCAAAAAGAATCGTCGAATTTGGACATTGTATGAGGAGTTTATGGTCATTTTACTAAGAATTGGGTTGCTAGATTTTTCAAATTAATTATGAAATTGCCATTGATTCACATTTAAAAATCCGCACTATTTATAAATATTGAAACCAATATATCTACTTTATTATAAGGTCAAATATAGTGAATCAAAAGCCTAATTTGACTAAAATGTCACAAGAAATCCGTTGGAAGCATCAAAAGAGAGTTACAGGATTGTTTGGCACATGAAACGAGGAAAAAAAACTGGGCAAAAATATTTTTGAGGCAGAAAATCTGGTCATATTTTGAGTTGGGGAGCTCGGATTTAGAAAATTTTTGAGGCAATTTTCACCATATGGATTAGAGTATGTGTTCTCTACTCGAATTTGGTTATATTTCGTGAATCTATCTTCGATTTTGGTAGTTAGATTGTGAACTTTAAAGAAAAAATTGTGGGGTTTTGTCCAAATTTTATAGAGTGAATTTGAGTTCTGAATATTGATTCGGAGTCAGATTTGGGTGAAACTAGTATGGTTGGACTTGTAATTTAATGGACTATCAGATTTTATAATTTTTGTCGAGTTCTAAGGTACGGGCCGGGTTTGACCTTTTTTGTTCACTTTGGGGTTTTGATTGAAGATTCAACCTTTATCATTGGAATTATTTCCTTAGGCATGATTTGATGTTCTTGAGTTGCTTTTGGCCAATTTCGAGACGTTTGAAGGTCGATACGCGCGGTATGGTATTTTTGAAGCATCGCTTGGCATACTCGATATTGGATTTGGCTTGTTCGAGGTAAGTAACACTTCTAAAAATGATGTTGAGGGTATGAAATCCCGAATTACATGTTATGTGTTTGGTGTTGAGGTGACGCACATGCTAGGTGACAGTCATGTAGGCGTACACCGTGTGAATTGTGGCTCTGTTATTTCTGTGCTACTGTGTAGTAACCTGATCTTATTTGTAATCATGAAATCTCTACATATAGAAACCGTGTCTAGGCTACATGCTTATTTTGTTAGGACCCACTGAGGTCATATCCATTGTGAAGTTATTTGCTTACATTGCAATTATATACTCAGTCGTTCGCATTAATATCATATCACATCTCAATATTTATTACCGTTTATTGATACAGCACATTATTATTTTTGGATTGATTTTCGTGACATAGTGAACCCGAGAAACTGGAGAGGTTGATGACTGAGCTAGGCAGAGGGCCTGATTGTGAGGATGATGTGATCGAGTTGCACGCCGTAGCAAGTATTATTGATTTTTGATGTGAGCGGTCTGCACGCCGTAGCAGAAGTTATTGATTTACACCATGATTGGATTATTATAGCGTTTGGACTGAAGGAGCCCTTTCGGAGTCTGTACACACTCCCAGTAAGAGCAGGTACCTACTGAGTGCGAATGTCGAGCGCGAGTGCCGAGTGATTGGGAGGATTGAGCAACTATAGAGATTGAGTGACTGTGAGAATTGAGTGATTGTGAGATCTGAGTGCATTGATGCACCGAGAGTATGCATATGGTTTTATCACAGTATGGTATTACAGTTGGCATGCATACATTGACATGTAGGCATAGAGATGTATTTTCCTCATGCCATTTGAAAATAAAACATTTACTTGTTGAAAGCTTTGAAAAAAAAACACAGTTTTACAAACTTAATCGTATTTGGTGATTTCGATAAAAGATTTGGGTTTTCATTGGAATACTTGAAAATTATGCCTATTTTTCGGAACTGTGAAAGAGGCATTTAGTCTCTGAGTTACTTCTTTTAGAACTCTTATTATGTTATAAACTATTGTTGGCTATCGGTATTGGACTCCAATCTTTATTCCAGCTCGTCACTACATTCAACCTAAGGTTAAGTTTGTTATTTATTGACTACATGGGGTCAGTAGTACTCATGCTACACTTCTGCACCTTGCGTGTAGATGTTGGATGCTGATGTTGATGTGTACGGCAGGAGCTGGATTGGAAGATGTACCTGCATTCCGGTCATAGCTTCCTCTTGATCTTGGTAGCTTTAGAATTTTTATCTGTTCATGTATATTTGAATAGATGATGTACTTCAATGTATACCAGCTTTGTAAACTCAAAATCTTAGGTGCAAAAATGTGTAAGTTTCAGATATCTTATAATTTATTTGTCTCAATAAATCTCATTAAATTAGATCGTTGTTAATTTTCTTACCTAGCAGGTTGGACTAGGTGTTATCATGTAGTTGTTATTTTTAATAATTTCAAAATTGTTGATTTTATTTATTAAGAAAATGATTAGTAGGAATTTATAGCAAAGTAAAGTATAAACAAACGAGAAAGTAAATAGAGTGAATTTTACACTCAAAATCATAAAGTGTCTACTAGAATATTCCCAAAATCCCGTGTCATAAGTGTATGAGCAACTAGTAAAATATATAAAATTCCCTATGCTAATGTATGGAATAAGATTGATATAAAATAAGTACAAAAGAGAGAGTGGATGTTGCAGAACGGACGCAGAGAGCAGCTCACCACTATGTCTCGGGGTAACGGGGTAATACGCCTGAATGACTGCTAGATGCACCTACCTCAAATCATGCACGATTAGTGCAGAAGTATAGCGTGAGTATATAAACAAGATGTACCAAGTAAGTATCTATTCTAACCTCAAAGAAGTAGTTGTCACACCTCCTTTATTACTATACCCTGTAAAGATTATAATAAAGGGAGTTATTTTCAACTTGAAGTGACAATCGAAACGGGATTCATTTTATTAAGAATCAGAGTCGCCACTTGGGATAATATATGGTGTCCCAAGTTATTGGTTCAAATTCCAAATCGAGGAAAGTTGACTCTAATTATGGTCTGCGAACACAGAAATTCCGGTAAGGAATTTTGTTAACCCGGGAGAAGGTGTTAGGCACTCCCGAGTTCCGCGATTCTAGCACAGTCGCTTTGATCATACTTGGCTTATAAAATAATTTTAATTACTGATTTTAGAACCTATATTCATTTACTTCTTTTCTCTTTTAAAGAAAAATTTTTCTTGAAAAGGGTTACGCGTACGTATACCCGTTTGTTTGGCCCGTCAAAAATCATGTCACGCAAACGTGTCCACGATTAAAACGCTTTATATTATTAAGAGAATTTGGCCGAAGTTGCGCAAATGTATACTCAAGTTTTATTTTTAGGAATTATAATCATGTCACGCGAATGTGTTCACAACCGCGATGGTATATTAAACGGGCCTAAAACAAACTACGAATATTCAAATTATTTCCCAAAAAACTACTTTGAGATTGCGAGATATGATCTTGAACTAATGTATGCAAGCTCAGCTCTATCGCACTTAAGCTGCAGGAAAGAATATTTTCCATTCCTTGGAGTTACTTGCAAATGAAATTCAGACTAATAGCAACAATGACACACCCATCAAAAGGAGGTTAACTACGAATAAATTCAAAGTGCCATCCTAATTAGTTAATTGATAAACGGCAAACTTTATGATCCTTTTTATATCAAACATCATATTACGTATTAATTCTTGAATTCTATAGCAAACCCACAAAACCCGATTCAGAGAACAACACAACATACTCCACATTTCGTTAAGACCCACAAAAATATGCCATAATTAAACCAAATAGCAACGAAACAAATTGAAAGACAAACAAAAAAAACACAAATATCCAAGCATTTCCCAACTGGGTATACAAAAATATATTTTTCAAAATGTCCAGAATAAAAAGATGAAATATATTAGAAAAAATGACCTTGTAGATTGAAAGCTGATTCACTGAGATCTTCGCCTAAACTCATCTAGCAACAACGAAGCATGAACTGAACCAATTATTGGACCTCGACGGCGCTACTAACCTCGAACAGAACGTTGCGCTGGCGAACTCGACGGACGGAACTCAAGTGCAACTAAGCAGGAACTTCGCCGGAAGACCAACCGGATTCTGCCGGAATTCGAACAAAAAATAATAAGATGAACCAGGCACGTTTTTCGGTGAGTTTGGGCGAGAAACGAGACGCTCCTTTTCAAAACAAAAGAGAGGTCAACGGTTGTTGTTATTGAAACAGATGAGCCGATAGGGTGGGGGTCATTTGTGTTCTCGCTGCTTGTTATTGTGAGAGATGAGATGGGGTTGCCTGTTTGGTTACTGCGTTCTTGTGTGTCTTAGGGTGATGAAGATGGTGAAACCATGGCTGAAGGGTGGGGTTCTTGTATTTTTTCAGCTCATTGTAGGCGTTAGTATATGTAGAGTCTAGGTTTAGGTTATCATTTTTGTGTATTTGTCAATTAGTCCTTAGGTCCTTTTGTGTTAAGTCCTTTGGGTCTTTTTATTTATTTTTGTCCTGAAGAAAAGTCTAGAAGAGTCCCTAGACTACACAATGCCTATTTTAAAATAATATAGAAATAGTATACCATGCCAAAACTAATCCTAATTAACTAAACTAAACATTAAACTATTTTTATATTTTTAAAATTACAAAAAGATAAAAATAAGGTACTATTTTTTTTTTCAAATTTATAAAAAATACATAAACTAAAATACTTTTTTGTAATTTTTATTTCTGGTAATAAAATAAATAAAAGAGTCAAAATGAGTTGAAATAACTATATTAGGCCTAAATTAAATATTTACGGGCTAAAATACATAAAATCTTGGGGAGGGTCAAAAATTACATGTCTATAGCTGCCCCTCTTTGACTGGAAACGCAAAGAGTTTTCAGACAAAGAATGACTAGATAGGTTTTTTGACCCGACCCTTATTTGGAGAGACTAAAACTAAGAGAAAAGGGGAATGTAACCGAGCCCGGGTATCTGAGCTGTCTACATATCCTTGGCTATAAAGGAATCAGATCACGTGTAGTTCAGAGGTGAGTGAGGTGATGGTGTATACCGAGATGGAGAGCCAGTCGAGGTGCCATTCCGCCGAGGTTCCGGTCCGTGGTCCTATTATTACATCAAAAATTAAAACATGAAAAATACTAGCTAAGCCTGCCAACTACGAGTTACAAGATTCCTATCTATAAGTCTTCTGAAGCTTGGTCTTGTGTCTTGTGTGGTTCTTCATGCAGACTTTAGATTTGAACCTTGATGCTTGCTAGTTGCAGGGGCTAGTTCATCCTTCTTCAGCTTTTTGAATCAAGACTAGGTATGCAGTGCTTGTGACCTCGGCCATGTCTTGAGAAACTCAGATCTTTCATCAACTTCTGCGTTTCGATTAACTTCTTGTCTTTCTCTTTTTTTCTTTTTCTTTATTGTGACTAACTTCTGTTGATTATCTCGAACTGTTGACTCGCATTCTTGCGGCCGGCTTCTTTTGTTGCTGACTTGCATTGCATTCTGAAAGGAATTCCCTTATCTCCAGGTAGGCATCTGATTGTCAATATTCGAACTGTCTTTCTTTGAACCTTGCTGCTTTCCCTTGAAATTTGTACTATCTTCTTTTGAAACTTGAATCGCTTTCCCTTTGTTCTCTAGGTGGACGCCTGATTGCTGAACTTGAACTGTCTTCCTTTGAACATTGCTGCTTTCCCTTGAAACTGGAACTGTCTTCCCTTGTTCTCCAGATGGGCACCTGATTGCTGAAACTTTCTGTATTCCCTTGCTTTCCATGTAGGTACCTGCAATCAAAACAAACAAAACAAAAGAAATTTTCTACCCCAGTTTGCACTAGGAAGATTTGTGAATTGTTAGCAAAATTGTAAACCACTTATACTATTGATGCAATGCTGAGAGTAAACAAAAGACTAGACTAGTATATGCGTCTCCAACGAGTAAAACCAAGAAACTTTTACTACCAAATGCGTCTGCTAAAATAAAACCTAAATGAACCAAACTAGGAAGTGCTTCTTCTAAGGGTGAATTAATGACCAAGACTAGGAAGTGCGTCTCCTAGGGGTGAATTTCAATGACCAAGACTAGGAAGTGCATCTCCTAGGGGTGAAATTTCAATTTAGGAAGTGCGTCTCCTACCCCAGACTAAGAAGTGTGTCTCCTATGAATGAAATATCAATTTAGGAAGTACGTCTCCTATGGGTGAAAATCAACTTAGGACGTGCGTCTCCTAGGGGTGAAACTTCAATGACTCAAACTAGGAAGTGCGTCTCCTATGAATAAACTATCAATTTAGGAAGTGCATCTCTTACAGGTGTAACTTCAATGACTCAAGCTAGGAAGTGCGTCTCCTATGAATGAACTATCAATTTAGGAAGTGCATCTCCTTCAGGTGTAACTTCTGACTCAAGCTAGGAAGTGCGTCTCTTATGAATGAACTATCAATTTAGGAAGTGCATCTCCTAAAGGTGTAAATCAACTTAAGCTAGGAAGTGCATCTCCTAGGGTTGAAACTTTAATGACTCAAACTAGGAAGTGTGTCTCCTATGAATGAAGTCTCAATTTAGGAAGTGCGTCTCCTACAGGTGTTACTTCAATGACTCAAGCTAGGAAGTGCGTCTCTTATGAATGAACTGTCAATTTAGGAAGTGCATCTCCTACAGGTGTAACTTCTGACTCAAGCTAGGAAGTGCGTCTCTTATGAATGAACTATCAATTTAGGAAGTGCGTCTCCTAAAGGTGTAAATCAACTTAAGCTAGGAAGTGCATCTCCTAGGGTTGAAACTTCAATGACTCAAACTAGGAAGTGTGTCTCCTATGAATGAACTCTCAATTTAGGAAGTGCGTCTCTTACAGGTGTTACTTCAATGACTCAAGATAGGAAGTGCTTCTCCTGTGAATGAACTATCAATTTAGGAAGTGCGTCTCCTACATGCGTAAATCAACTTAGGAAGTGTGTCTCCTATGGATAAAATCTCAATGACTCAAACTAGGAAGTGTGTCTCCTATGGGTAAAATCTTAATGACTCAAACTAGGAAGTGCGTCTCCTATGGGTGAACTATCAATTTAGGAAGTGCGACTCCTATAGGTGTAAATCAACTTAGGAAGTGCATCTCCTATGGATGAAACTTCAATGACTCAAACTAGGAAGTGTGTCTCCTATGAATGAACAATCAATTTAGGAAGTACGTCTGCTACAGGTGTAACTTTAATGACTCAAACTAGGAAGTGCGTCTCCTATGGGTGAACTATCAATTTAGGAAGTGCGACTCCTACAGGTGTAAATCAACTTAGGAAGTGCATCTCCTATGGATGAAACTTCAATGACTCAAACTAGGAAGTGCGTCTCTTACGAATGAACTATCAATTTAGGAAGTGCGTCTCTTACAGGTGTAACTTCAATGACTCAAACTAGGAAGTGCGTCTCCTACAGGTGTAAATCAACTTAGGATGTGTGTCTCCTATGGGTGAAAATCAACTTAGGAAGTGCGTCTCCTATGGGTGAAACTTCAATGACTCAAACTAGGAAGTGCGTCTCTTATGAATGAATTATCTATTTAGGAAGTGCGTCTCCTACAGGTGTAAATCAACTTAGGAAGTACGTCTCCTATGGGTAAAATCTCAATGACTCAAACTAGGAAGTGCGTCTCCTATGAATGAACTCTCAATTTAGGAAGTGCATCTCCTACGAGTGTAAATCAACTTAGGAAGTGTATCTCCTATGGGTAAAATCTCAATGACTCAAACTAGGAAGTGCGTCTCATATAGGTAAAATCTCAATTTAGGAAGTGCGTCTCCTACAACAAAATATAACTTGAAAACCCAGACTAGGCAGTGTTTCTCCTAGGGGTGATGTGTGATCTTCTAAATAGCCTTTGTGCAAGTAGAATTGGCGCATTACACCTGAAAATTTCTAGCTTCCAAGCTTTGATATGAACATAGCTTTCATCCCTGTTTCAGACAAAGAAAACTTGTGAGTTTAACATGGTGGTTGGTTTGTGGCCTTGACTTTGCGACGATTGCTCCTCCACTTGCCATGATAACTTTTATTTCACCTTGAAAGACATTGCTTGCTTATTGACTAACAAATTTCTCTGTCACCCTTATCACAAAAAATGCCTCTTCTCCGTCCAGACCAGTACCCTTTATCTGTTGCATTGCTCTTGAACTGACATCTACAAAACCTTTTTGTTTCACATGAATCCTAAAGCACGTCAATTGCCACCCACTCAGTTGATATGTTGTTCTTTCTTGACTTAAACTACTGGCCTTGACCTTGAGGTCTATTGCTCCTTCCCTTGCCATGATAATTTTGATTTTCGCTTGGAAGACCTTGCTTTTCATTGGTTAACCACTTTCTCTGTCAACCTCATCACAGAGAATACCTTCGATCCGTTCACCTAACATCCTCTATCTGTTGCATTGTTCATGAATTGATATATACCAAACCTTTGTATTTCACATGAATCACAAAGCATGTTGATTGTTACCAACTCAGTGCGCATATTGTTCTTTCCTGACTTATGTTGCTTTGATGTGCTAGACAGATCCCGTTTTGTGCAATTGGAAAGCTAGTGGAAAATTTGAAGTCATTTCTCACTCGTTCTGACCAAACAGACTCAGGAAGAGGAAGTAAACAAGACAAAAGGAATAGAGTAAAGGACAATGGAAAGAGATGATTCATAACAAGAAAGCTACAAAGTAGAAACCTATCAGATGTGGGTACCAACTCTAATGACCATGACATGCACCTGTGGCCTATTCTGTTAAGCAATTCTGATGTTCAACTCTTGTTATGTGGAACTGGGCTTCAATGCTCCGATAACAATCCTTACTTGACTTGTAGTGCCTGAAGGGTTTTTACCATCAAGCCTCTCTCATTTGTTCCTCTCTCAACTCATGTTCGCCTTAGGGTGCCCATGAAGGTTTTCACCAATAAAACTCTCTCATTTTTTATTTCTCTCACTTTCATCACCTTACAATACCCGTGATGGTTTTCACCAATAAGACTCTCATTTTTCATTTTCCTTGTTTGGACCGGAGTGTTGCCCCTAATGTGATTCACCTCTACTCGCTTGACTTGACATCTCTTGAAGACTGATCGGAAGGTCTTTCTTTGGACCGTAGTGTCAGCTTTTGGATAGGGTTAGAAAGAAACAGTATCAAAGGCTCAAAACAATTCAAATGGGTTCAAAATTACAACTGTCGGAATCAAATCTCTTACACAACCACAACTTCTGCCCCAGTTTTTTTGTTGGGGACTTTTGGATCTTTACTTTGATGTGACCGAATTGTGAGGCTGCCTACGTATCCTTAAAAAGAATCAGGTCAAACGTAGTTCATGAAGGTCTTTTTCTTTTCTTTTTTTTTGTTTTCTTTTTCTTTCTTTTTCCCTTTTTGTTGTTTTGTTGTTTTTCTTGTTCTCTTTTTCTTTTTCTTCTCTTTTTCTTCTTTTTTTCATTTTCTTCTCTCTTTTCTCTTTGTTTTTTCTTTCTATTTTTATTCTTTTCTTTCTCCTTTCTCTTTTTCCTTTACTTATCTTTTGCGCTTACATTTCTGAACTTTACTACTGATACCAAAAGAGGGGTATGAAAGAAAATAAATAAGGCTCAAAGGGGTAACAAAGGATAAAGTGTTTAGATAGCAGAAAAAAAATGCCTTCGTCATTTCAATCTTCAAAACATGCCAAGTACAAACAACATAATTAAACAAACAAAGGAAAACATTTGTAACATCTTTATTGTATCAGATTGATAACCATATCTGCGCATTTGCCTCCTATATCTGTTGAATACAAAGCACCATTGGATAACACTCTCATTTTCCTTACCATGAACGGCCCCTGACAATTGGGCAAACTTGCCTTTGGTTTCAACCTGATGCGGCATGATGCATTTCAATAGGGTTTCTCTATATTCTATATGCCCCAATTTCACATGGTTTGGGCTTCGAATGATCTCAAAGTGTCCAAATCTGTACTTATTTCCCTCAAATGTCCCTATCATCTTCCAAATTGTTTCAGTGCCTCATGACTAAACTAACTTTTGAGCTCAGGCTGAGAATTACGGATGCATTTCATGTCACTAGAACCAGCATGAAAAGAACTATAAAAAGAGGAGAGAACTAAACAAAAGAAAATGACTAGAAATAATAGAAAATAGGAAATTGCATTAGACAGACGGTAAAATGGTTCGAACAACAAGACAACCAAAACAAACTGGGGTACAACCCTGGAACAAACCTAAACAACACTAAACGAGCTACTACGACTAGAAAAACAAGGCAAAATGGAATGATAGAAGGGTTTGAGTGACAAGACAATATCCGGATTACAACCCTGAAATAACCTGGACAACAGAAATGACAACAAAATAAACCACCAAAAACTCCACTCTAACTGACCAAGAATGGAGTGTCTTCCCAATTACCAAGCACGGTATCTTAGCCATTGAATTCATCATCAACAATACTAGGAACTTTACAAGTCTTCATCACATTGTTCTTATCAAGTTGCTTTTGGGTTCCTTTTGCCGGTTCGTTATTATGATCAACCTCTGATAGCGCTAAAAGCTTAGTAGCACATGGGCCTCCGAGGCTCCTAGAAGACTTCTCACATTCCATGCCCACCATATGCATGTCATTATGCATAGGTGATGGACTTTGGCTAGTGTTTGCTGCATCCGGATTTTGCACGACAATGTCGCCTGCATCAATAAGCTTCTGAATTGCTTTCTTCAAATTCCAACACTTCACTATGTCATGCCCCCAGGCATCTGAGCAATATGCGCACCTTTGAGAAAAATCAAACTTCTTTGACAGAGGGTTTGACATTTTTATCTGAATCGGCTTCAACATGTCCAATTGCTTCAACCTTTGGAACAACTGGCATATGATTCTCCAATAGGGGTGAAATCCTTTTCTTTTTTTAGCAGCCTCTCATTCTTAAATGCTTGATCGGGCCGGAAACCTGATCCAGGAGTTTTCGGTATGCTCGTGAGGGTGAATAGGAATTTTGTGGAGCTAGGTACGGGGAAACTTATGTACAATTTTGGGAGTTCTTTGGAGAGAAGTAGCATTGGGAAGGATCATCTGGTACACAAGGATATCCACAGGGACGATGTCGAGGCAGGAAGTGTCGATCAGGATAGCCTATCGAATCATCTTTTTGGTTTCTCTTTCTTTTACCTAAGCTTACTGGGATGTTCTGAATGTCTTTCGATCAACTCATGATTTTGCCTAACTTAATTCCTTCTTCTACTAGCTCCTCCATTTTTAAAACATCATTGAAAGGCTTTCCCAAGGCGGGATCAAATGGCTGAAGTAGGTAGGTCCCTGGGCTTGTAGGAAAGGCTCAACCATCTTCTTTACCAATCGGGGAACTAACTCGAGCAGCTTGCTCCCTCCATCTGAGCCCAAACTCCCTAAAGCTTTCTTCCGGCTTCTTTTCCATTTTAGATAGGGAGGAGCAATTTATGGTAACGCCTGATTTATATTGAAAGCGCCGCACAAAATCTTGAGCCAGGTCACTCAATGTATGCCACCTACCAACATCTTGACGAGTATGACAATCCAAAGCCACCCCAGTCAAGCTCTCACTGAAATATGCCATCATCAAGTCATCTTTCTCTCCAACAATTCTCATTTCATTGCAATAGACCCTCAGGTGGGCTATCGGATCTCCATACCCATCATACAAGTTAAATTTTGGCACTTTGAACCCTGCGGGCAGGCGAACGTCAGGGGACACAGACAGTTCTTTGTAAGCCATGCTACCCTGGTCTCCCCTTCCTTGTTTGTTCTCCAAGGATTGTGTTATGCCTTTCAGCCTCCTGGGTATCCCATCTTTCCCTACTTTTCTTGTAATCTTATCATTTTCAGCATGGAGCTCGTCCCGAGGGCTCTTCTTGTATGAATCAAGAACCTTATGGGCGACCTTTGAGGGGTAATATTGGGCATCACAAGTTTTGAGTGGGTATTCATTGTTGGGGGAAGTGGATATGACAGGAGGGCAACTTTGGGAAGAGGTAATTAGAGGAAGAGTAATGGAGATACTGGGGTGGTTGGGAAGTGCCAAAGCTTGGATAAAGATAGCATCTAAGGAGCCATGTGGTGGCAGGGGTGGTGCCTTCCCATTCATCCAGGCCTGATACATGCCCATCATATGTTGTTTTAACATCCTTGCCTCATCAGCCAAACCAGTGTTCTGTTCAACCAGCTGCTTTCGGGAACCCGTATCAACCAACCCAATTCTGTTGTTGTCCGCTATTGCCTTTGGACTTCGTGTTGTAGAGAAGAGTTACCACTTTAAAAACCACAAACAAACCACCCTTCTGCTATGAATATAACAAAATGAAGCCATCACGTTAGCATTAGGGCATTTAACATAAGATAATCCCACTTTATGTGCAATTCACCTAGTCATAGTTATTGGTTCTAAAATGACTTTGAGGGTACAAAGGTCAGTTGGCATCATCCCAAATTGCTCATTTCAATCTTCTCTCTTCTTTACTTTCGTCGCACTTCTTAGCTCGCTCATTTTCTTTCCCCCTTTCTTTCTGATTATCGCTCTTTTCTTCCTTCTCATTTCTCACAGCCTATAATTTCACCATCTTTTCCTTTTTTTTCCTTTTTCTTCTCTTTTCTTCTTCTCTTAATAAAAAAAATGATTCGATCGAACCCTACGTAGGTTGCCTACGTATTATGACCCCGCATGAATCAGATCTTTGCGTAGTTCTGGAAGATCAGGAATAAAGTAAACAAACTAACATTCTCATTTTTTTTCTTTCTTTTTTACCTCAATGACTACTATGACGAGATAAGGGAAGTAAAAGAAACAAATCTCCTTTTTTTTATGAATTTTTAGACTCAATGATCTATAACCTATTTTATACTCAAGCTTATCGAATTTTATTCTTTCTTTTTTTTCCTTTTGACACAAATTCTCTATCAAGGAAAAATCCTAGAAGACAAAAATATTTTTTGACTTTTTTTAGGAAAGAAATCATGTTATTTTTTTTTTCTTCCATGTACAATGTCCTAAAGTTCTAAAGAAAATAAAAGGATTTTTTTTCATTTTTTATTAATTTCCTAAAGAAGAATCTCAAAAGAAAATCTTTTTGGATTTTTGAAAGTAATACCTTAAAGAAAGCTTTAAAAGAGGTACTAAAAGAAAATTCTCTCTTTTTTTTTTTGAATTTTGGCCCTAATATTGTACAGAAAATATAAAAATAATTTTTATTTTGATATTAATTGCCTAAAGGAAAAACAATCTCAAAAGAAATTATTTTTTTCATTTCTAGAATTAGTATTCTAAAGAAAACTTATAACGAAAACTCACGATTTCTTCTTTTTTTTTTTTTTGAATTTTTGACTTGTAACACATTTCCAAATACAAAATAAAAAATACAATAACAAAATACTAGACAAACTTAACTAGACTATTACAAACTCAAACATCACCTACAAGACGGAATACTACTAAGCACGACTAGTAAAACATGAACAATTGACTCAAAAATATAAAATGGCTCCTCGAGCAGCTCCTGAATGCAGTGATCCTAGGGTATCTGTCATGCTCAAACTCCGGTAAGTAAATTCACACCCATATGAGAAAACTTAAACCAACACTATGTGAAACAATAACATTCTCTATTAGACACATGCAAGACATGGTTGCGATTATTTTTGCAAAATGACTTATTTAGGCAAAAGATGGCTAGAAGTGTAAAATTTGGCTAAGACCCCGCAAAGCCAAGAGCCTAAGATTTACTAGGAAGACCGGACCTGTCACGACCCAAAATCCACTAAGGGTTGTGGTGGTGCCGGACACCGCCGTCAGGCCAGCCAACTCAAATACTTAATTAAATCTCATTTTAACACTTTTGAAAAAACATTTCTTTTATATGTTTTAAACAAGACTCAGTGTATCCTTCCGAATAAATGAATAAAATATTTAAACAACTTTTAAGATTTCCAAATAGTCCAAATACATCCCCAGAACCCAGTGTCACAAGTACATGAGCAACGACTGATAAGAGAAATAAAATACAACATCCGTCCGGAATACCATGGACGGAAAGTAAATACAGTACACTGGAAGGGACTACCCTAGCTGCGGTCTCCTCGAATGATGCAGCTCACTTCGTCCCAGAAACTTTCGTGCTGCTACGCCCCGTAGGCTGCTAGAGGTATATATACATGTGCAACAAAAATGCACAGAAGTGTAGTATGAGTACGTAATCAACGTGTACTCAGTGAGTGTCCGGCCTAATCCTGAAGGGGTAGAGACGAGATGGCCAACTTGACACTCTCTAATAGTCCAATGATTATTTATCCTTAATATACATATTAAATAGTAGATTTATTTTATAAATATGATTTTAATCCAGATAGAGAAAACAAGTAAACACATAATTCTTTCATAGGAAATTTTTCAAGATTTCCTTTCATTATTAACAAAATGATCTCGAGTCATAGTGAGGAATGTTACGACTTAAATAAGTCCGGGCAGCAATACAAGCATGCGCAAGTCATACCGAGGCGACGGCCTGAACCAACAGAAATAAATGTGCACTTGTCGAGGGTCGATGGCACGCCTATAGATGCATCTATTAATCTGCCGAGGCATTCGGCCCGTTCCAAAATAAACACACACAGCCAGACAATCAGTCAAGAATTCAACATGGAGCAATTATCCAAAAAAGGCCAATTCTCTTTAATAATTTGAGAAAACGAAGCTTAAGTCTTTTTAGAAATCCATTTATTAATTTAATGTGATCTATTACCCCGCTCGCGAATAATCCATGTGATGCAGGCACATAAGATACATGCTCAGATAACCAATTAGAATTTTATCGGGGAATAATTATCCAAATAAAACCAATTCTCTGTTTAACAATTCAGGAAATGATGTTTAATCACTTTTTAAATTTGTTTACTAATCAAAGGTAATTTAAACAATCTAAGTCATTGATGGGTTCATAATTAATCCAAGTATAACATGCTTTTGGGTCCTAGACTACCCTGACAATAGTATAATAGTAGCTAAGCACGGACTCTCGTCACCTCGTGCGTACGTAGCCCCCACAAATAGGAAAACATAATCAATCACTTCACCTATGGGGTAAATTCCCCCTCACAAGATTAGAAAGGAGACTCACCTCGCTCTGAAGATCCACAACCGCCATTCTACACTCTTCCGAAGATTTGCACCAATGCGCAATGCTCCAAAACTAACAAACAATTACGTAAGTCCATTAACATACGCTAAGGTACTCATTATAATCCAACTTAGGACAATTTCAAACCCCGAGCGAAAAGTTGACGAAAATTCCCACGTGCCCGAAATCCGAAATTTTTCGAAGATAAAGATTACCCATAACCTTAGGAACTCAAATATATAATTTTCTCCTAATTCCATGCTCAAAATTGTGGCTAAATTCCAAGAATTAAATTTCTAGGTCTTTCTACCAAAACCCCAAATATTTCTACAAAATTTCATGCTTAATCCATGCAAAATTGAGGTTTTTAACTCACAATAGGTGGGGGTAACATACCTTATCATTGATGATGAAAACCCTCTCTTGAAGCTCCCCAAAAATCGCCCAAGCCATGAAAATTATGAGAGAAAAGGCCAAAATCCGATTTTTAAAACAACTCTCTGCCTCCAGCCTTTTTCGCACATGCGGCCCTTGGCTCGCTTCTGCGGCTCCCCCTTGTGTCCAACTTTTCTGATTCAGCGGCCCTCCGCTCGCAGATGTGGTCCACTTCTGCGGATCCTGCAGCTCAAACCAAAAATCGCTTCTGCGGTTCCCTCAATCGCTTCTGTGGGGCCGCTTCTGCGGTCCTTCCTCCGCAGAAGCGGAAATACCATCAACCAGAAGCCTTTGCTCTTCAAAAATTCCTTTTTGATCCGATAACCACCCTGATTCCACCCGAGGCCCCCGAGACCTCAACCAAACCTACCAACCAATCCCAAAACATATTACGGACTTGCTCGAGGCTTCAAATCATATCAAACAATGCTAAAATCATGAATTACACCCCAATTCAAGCTTGATGAACTTTGAACTTTCCAACTTCTATTTCCGATGTTTAAACCTAACAAATCACGTCCGATTGACCTCAAATTTTGTGCGCAAATCATATTTGACATTTCAGACCTACTCCAACTTCCGGAATTGGATTTCGATCCCGATATAAAAAAGTCAACTTCCGGTCAAACTCCTCAAAAACCTTCAATTTTTATCTTTAGCCAATTGGCTCCAAAAAAGGCCTACGGACCTCCGAATTCACTTCTGATCGTGCTCCCAACTCCAGAATCACCACACGGAGCTACTCCCATTATCGGAATCTGAAACGGATATCGATAACGCTGAAATGCACTCCAAGCCAAACTTAAGAAATTTCTTCCAAAGTGCTAACTTCCACAATAGGCGCCAAAATACAACTGGGTTATCCAAAACCCAATCCGGGCATACGCCCAAGTTTGAACTCATCATACAAACCTGCTGGAACCTTCAGACCCTGATTCCGAGGTCGTTTACTAAAAATTTCAATCCTAGTTCATTATTTCAACTTTAAGCTTCTCAAATGAGAATTTTCATTTAAATTTAACTCCGATCTTCCTAAATTTAAATTCTGACCACGCGAACAAGTCACAATGCCTGAAATGAAGCTGCTCATGGCCTCAGACTACGGAACGATGCGCTAGGTCTCAAAACGACCGGTCGGGTCATTACGTTCTCTCCCACTTAAACAAACTTTCGTCCTCGAACGTGCTGAGAACTACACTGGAGTAGTCTGAAATCACTATTTAGCACCTCATACACCTTCCCGTGCTATCACAATTCAGTTGAGCACATTAGCTCGATAAGTTCTAAGGATACTCCCTTTTATTCAAGCAATTAAGCCTTAGAGCCCAATTCTAACATCCGAAATTCTATTCCAGGCCTGCTTCCAACATAAGATCACCGTATCAATCACTATACGCTGTACTCAAACATGACTGCATAACTCTGCTGAATTCACACTTTGCATCACTTTACGCATATGACCACAATAACATTTCTATTTGAATTAATCGAAATTCCACGAATCCGACGCTCCCACTGCACCTCATGACCTACATAGGTCTTACTCTAACTATTACAATACCGCCACGATGGATGAGATGCCAAAATTCATAATCCACTACCGAGTCAACCAACCATTGAGTCTATACTTTTGACAAGAAACATTACCACATTCTGAGCCAAATAATGATCTCAGATCCTTAATATACGCCATATAATCAGATTGCATTGATCCTAAATCCAACAATCTCATCTTACCCAGTACGAACTGCTCAGGCAATAAGCCACACCGAATGCGATCACAAATCTCATATGACACCACAATGTGCCAATAGGCCACCAATCCGAACACAACACAAACGAAAATCGAACTCTGGAAGGAATTACCTAACCCCCCGCACTAGTTCGGACCTTCCTTAGAAGATAGGAAGCGATATACACAAAAAAGGTAACATATAGAGGACCAGATTCGACATCACACTGTTGTGGCACGCAACCCGATCCAAATAACATACCCATGGCGGCGTGCCACCCGATCCAAACATAGATCTCATATAAGGAGATTGCACGTCGAGCTGAATCTGCTCATTAAAATAAAAATATCGAATTTCGATCGTAAGCACGCCAAGTGCATAATACCATCCCGGATAAAACACATAGCGCTATAGGCTACAAAACTCAATCAGAACTGAGGTGCGATACAAGATCTAAATCTCAAGTGTCATCCTGCTCACATAACATCATCGCAACGCGGAACTTCAACACATAAGAATTTACAAAGCCGTCTCATAACTCATACAGCGCAATACATCATTACTTGGAATAGTTGATGACAAAATAATACCTCGACTGTTCCTCCATAGGGGACGCTCGCTGAAATGAACACAATTGGCCTGATATAAAGCCCTGTTCACAAATAAATCAATCCACGGATCCCAAGCCAATTTCTGATTGCACCAACTTGGCCAATGACCTTTCAAAGGTCCGTAGTAACTCCCTTTTGCCTCAGATCACGTAAGGCTAACCATAATAACCGGAGCAACCTCCTCAGTTCATAACCCAATATACAAGGTGCCCTCCAGGCATAAATTCTCAAATTAATGATGTTACCACAACTCTCATAATTGGTTTAAATCTTTAGCCAAATCAAGTGACTACATGCCACACTTATACAATCTTCCAGTGGGACACGCTCCCATAATCTTCCAAAATAAATAACGGGTCCACACGTCTAAACCATCGGACGCACTAACGCTGAAAAGCGATCATGAATCCTTAACTATGATGCAAAGCCTCTTCCACAACACATCGATCTCAAGTGACGTTGAGGACAATTCCAATTTACTCTAATCATTCAACCCTTTCCTTCTCATCCGAGCCCGTGATATCCTTGTCAACACTAAACTGCAACCTTGATCCTCACTTCGTATTTCCATGCTACTCACTGCACCCAACATGCCAACATACGATAGAACACAATTTTTCATCATAACTCTGAAATCATTAATATCTTAACACTTCATCATATACAAAGTTTTCACTTAACTCACTTCAGGAGAATCATAGAAACACACAGGTAAATTCCCGTAACCGTAGGATATGCAAATCTTCAAGTAGTGGTCCAAGCCACCATAGCCCTTCCGTAATTTGCTTTCATATAACAAGCCATAACAGAAGAATGCTTCTGAATAACATAAATTACGGCGGCCGACAAGCCTCACACGTACCGCCAAAAATCCTACACATAGCTTGATCACGCAGAATGAACTGATCGATGTCCCTAATATTCCAATTCAACTATGGCTAATCATTCTACCTTCGTCCCATTTATCGTCGCTTCCCTTAGAAATAACGCTAACTCCATTCAACACACAACATACACCATCTACACTTACCCCGAGTGACCTTGAATCATGAGACCAGGCTGTCTCAATTCCCACGAACTATTTCATATCACTCAAATGCTACAACACAAGTCAAAATATCATAGAACATTCTGGGCACCTTCTCATAAGCTGCTACAAAGATTGATTCTTAAATGTACTCATAGGCTCGAAATCATTAGGCACCACACCTTAACTTTTAAATTCACTACGATCGTTATCGAGAGCCACCCGCTCTGACTTGGTCCCGAATATATTTCACTCCATAAATCTTATAACACACGAATACTCTCCCGGCAAAGCACCCGGTGAAATCACTTTCTCTAAAACCTGTATCCACACAAGGCATAAATCCTGAACCATTTTCCAAGTCCAAACATAAGCCAATAAGGCCAACCATCGCATGCCTCCAACAAGTCATTGCTCGAATTACCACTTATGGTCTTTTCTCATAGTTGAAATAATCCATCAATATGCTAATAACCAGAAATAACGCAAGTAGTTAATCATACAACTCAATCATAAGCGGTGGGACTCTCCCACTTAGCTTAAAGCTATCATTTCACCATTCTTGAGTTCGCCCGACCTTTTTACCTCTTATTGACATAAACTCGTGCCATAAGTTATCAAAATTTCTCGAAATCTTCCTGTGCATCCCCATATTTCATATTCTGAGACATCATCCACATTCGCATGATTGATCACTTCGTTGAACAACTAATATAATTCCTTGAAGAAGTTTCGCCAACCACGCGACCGCTAATCTACTCACGGAAAATAACCCACCAAGGGGAATCACCCCCCGGCATCTTTCCATGCCGCTGCACGGGGTACATTCACTATGACACCAATAGCACATCCTGAGTCCGAGCTCACCTTCCAGCTGCACAAGTCCATTTGCCCCTTACGGACATCAATTAAATGTGCGACAACATCCTTCCAAATTCAGGGTTATGCTGCACCCTCCTCCATTTTAAGCAGCTCCTTTCCGCCATATCAATCTTCTGCCATATAATAGCCCATACTTCAAATCATACCCGCAGACTTCAATCACCAATCATTAAAATCCCCAACTCGATCCACACTCTCATTAGGGCGCGTAGTCTTCCTACTAACAAGCCCATATGCAACACCCGCCACTCTTCCACTTTGGTGGAACTCATCTGCTTAATCGATCACTCGACCTTGTTCCTCATACTTGGCCTTCAAGAAATTTTAAACACCGCCTGGCACTTCCCACATGTCCTTCCTCATACTTTGCTGCTCAATTGTTGCCTTAAATAAAATCTATCTTCATGGCACTTGAACCCACCATTGCTACTAACTTTAAACCTTTCCAAAGGTCATCATCGAGCCGTCAACATTAGAAATTCTGATTCGATCTTAAACCGTCGCATCATGCGATATCTGACAGTTGTATCTTCAATACTATTTCAAAATATCTTACGCCAACGCGAATTGTAGCAGATCATAACACCGACAAGCTTAACGCGTTCAATTAGGACAACAGCACCCCCATATAGAGGAGAACTCCACCACACTTGCAATTACCACATTTCATTACTTCCATCAGTCCCCATCTGGCCATCCTTTGTTCGATTGACTTTCCCTTGCCGGGAATAAAATACTGAATCCCTTGATTACACACTAAGTAAATCTCTCTTCAATTCATTCACTGCCCAACACATGGGCAACACCCTACCATTACAACAACACTGCGGTATAATCTCTCATAAGCATCATAGCAACCTGTGCCAAGCCTCAAGGCTCTTGGAAGTTCTATTACTGAGCTCAAACAATAGAATATCCCTCCAAAATGCGACTATAATAGTCCAATCAACTATACCGGGAAAATCATCCCGCACCACATTTGTCGTGCCATTACAATTCTTCAACTTTTGATTTATAACAAGCGCTCATGTCGCATAAGATTGAGTGGGAAGGAATCAAAGGCATAAGCCTCAAAGGAATTGAACCGCACGATAAGGAAATCAAGAAAGGAAGTACTCCTAATAGCCCTGCAGCCTCCCGAGGATAAATACAGACGTCTTTGTACCGATCCGCGAGACTCTACAAAACTTGCTCATGACTCGTGAAACCAACGGGAACCTAGTGCTATGATACCATATTGTCACGACCCAAAATCCACTAAGGGTTGTGGTGGCACCGGACACTGCCGTCAGGTCAGCCAACTCAAATACTTAATTAAATCTCATTTTAACACTTTTGAAAAACATTTCTTTTATACGTTTTAAACAAGACTCGGTGTATCCTTCCGAATAAATAAATAAAATATTTAAACAACTTTTAAGATTTCCAAATAGTACAAATACATCCCAAGAACCCGGTGTCACAAGTACATGAGCAACTATTGATAAGAGAAATAAAATACAACATCCGTCCGGAATAGCGTGGACGGAAAGTAAATACAGTACACTGGAAGGGACTACCCTAGCTGCGGTCGCCTCGAATGATGCAGCTCACCTAGTCTCAGAAACGTCCGTGCTGCTACGCCCCGTAGGCTGCTAGAGGTATATATACCTGTGCAACAAAAATGCACAGAACTGTAGTAAGAGTACGTGATTAACGTGTACTCAGTGAGTGTCCTGCCAAATCCCGAAGGGGTAGAGACGAGATGGCCAACTTGACACTCTCTAATAGTCCAATGATTATTTATCCTTAATATACATATTAAACAGTGGATTTATTTTATAAACATGATTTTAATCCAGATAGAGGAAACAAGTAAACACATAATTCTTTCATAGGAAATTTTCCAAGATTTCCTTTCATTATTAACAAAATGATCTCGAGCTATAGTGAGGCATGTAACGACTTAAATAAGTTCGGGCAGCAATACAAGCATGCGCAAGTCATACCGAGGCGACGGCCCGAACCAACAGAAATAAATGTGCACTTGCCGAGGGTCGATGGCGCGCCTATAGATGCATCTATTAATCTGCCGAGGCGTTCAGCCAGTTCCAAAATAAACACAAATAGCCAGACAATCAGTCAAGAATTCAACATGGAGCAATTATCCAAGAAAGGCCAATTCTCTTTAATAATTTGAGAAAACGAAGCTTAAGTCTTTTTAGAAATCCATTTATTAATTTAATGTGATCTATTACCCCGCTTGCGAATAATCCATGCGACGCAGGTACACATAATATACATGCTCAGATAGCCAATTAGAATTTTATCGGGGAATAATTATCCAAATAAAACCAATTCCCTGTTTAACAATTCAGGAAATGATGTTTAATCACTTTTTAAATTTGTTTACTAATCAAAGGTGATTTAAACAATCCAAGTCATTGATGGGTTCATAATTAATCCAAGTATAACATGCTTTTGGATCCTAGACTACCCTGACAATAGTATAATAGTAGTTACGCACGGACTCTCATCACCTCGTGCGTACGTAGCCCCCACAAATAGGAGCACATAATCAATCACTTTACCTATGGGGTAAATTCCCCCTCAAAGAAAGGAGACTCACCTCGCTCTAAGGATCCACAACCGCCATTCTACATTCTTCCGAAGACTTGCACCAATGCGCAATGCTCCAAAACTAACCAACAATTACGTAAGTTAATTAATATACGCTAAGGTATTCATTATAACCCAACTTAGGACAATTTCAAACCCCGAGCGAAAAGTTGACGAAAATGCCCACGTGCCCGAAATCCGAAATTTTTCGAACATAAAGATTACCCATAACCTTAGGAACTCAAATATATAATTTTATCCTAATTCCATGCTCAAAATCGTGGCTAAATTCCAAGAATTAAATTTCTAGATCTTTCTACCAAAACCCCAAATATTTCTACAAAATTTCACGCTTAATCCATACATAATTGATGTTTTTAACTCACAATAGGTGGAGGCAATATACCTTATCATTGATGATGAAAAACCTCTCTTGAAGCTCCCCAAAAATCACCCAAGTCATGAAAATTATGAGAGAAAAGGCCAAAATCCTATTTTTAAAACAACTCTCTACCTCCAGCCTTTTTCGAAGCTACGGCCCTTGTCTCGCTTCTGTGCTTCTGCTTCTACGGAATGTGCGCCGCTTCTGCGGCTCCCCCTTGTGTCCAACTTTTTGGCTTCAGCGGCCCTTCGCTCGCAGATGCGGTCCGCTTCTGTAGAAAATAAACCGCATCTACGGATCCTGCAGCTCAAACTAAAAACCGCTTCTGCGGTCCCTCTTCCGCAGAAGCGGAAATACCAGCAACCAGCAGCCTTTGCCCTTCAAAAATTCCATTTTTGATTCGATAACCACCCGGATTCAACCCGAGGCCCCCGAGACCTTAACCAAACCTACCAACCAATCCCAAAACACATTACGGACTTGCTCGTGGCTTCAAATCATATCAAACAACGCTAAATCCATGAATTACACCCCAATTCAAGCTTGATGAACTTTGAACTTTCCAACTTCTATTTCCGATGTTTAAACCTATCAAATCACGTCTGATTGACCTCAAATTTTGCGTGCACATCATATTTGACATTTCGGACATACTCCAACTTTTGAAATTGGATTCCGACCCCGATATCAAAAAGTCAACTTCCAATCAAACTCCTCAAAAACCTTTAAATTTATATCTTTAGCCAATTGGCTCCAAAAAGGCCTACGGACCTCCGAATTCACTTCTGATCGTGCTCCCAACTCCAGAATCACAATACAGAGCTACTCCCAGTCTCGAAATCCCAAAGACATCGATAATGCTGGAATGCACTCCAAGCTAAACTTAAGAAATTTCTTCCAAAATGCTAACTTCCACAATAGGCGCCAAAACGTTCCTGGGTTATCCAAAACCCAATCCGGAACTCATCATACAAACCTGCTTGAACCTTCAGATCCTGATTCCGAGGTCATTTACTCAAAATTCCAATCCTAGTTCATTCTTTCAACTTTAAGCTTCTCAAATGAGAATTTTCATTTAAATTTAACTCTGATCTTTTTGAATTTTAATTTCGACCATGCGAACAAGTCACAATACCTGAAATGAAGCTGCTCATGGCCTCGGACTGCTGAACAACGTGCTAGGGCTCAAAACGACTGGTCGGGTCGTTACATTCTCTCCCACTTAAACATATGTTCATCCTCGAACGTGCTGAGAACTACACTGGAGTAGTCTGAAATCACTGTTTAGCACCTCATGCACCTTCCCGTACTATCCCAACTTAGTTGAGCACATTAGCTCGATAAGTTCTGAAGATGCTCCATTTTATTCAAGAAATTAAGCCTTAGAGCCCAGTTCCAACATCCGAAATTCTATGCCAGGCCTGTTTCCAACATAAGATCACCGTATCAATCACTATATGCCGTAATCAAACATGACTGCATAACTTTGTTGAATTCACACTTTGCATCACTTTACGCATCGGACCACAATAACATTTCTGTTTGAATTAATCGAAATTCCACGAATTCGACGTTACCATTGCACCTCATGACCTACATAGGTCTTACTCTAACTATTACAATACCGCCACGACGGATGAGATGCCGAAATTCATAATCTACTACCGAATCAACCAACCATTGAGTCTATACTTTTGACAAGAAACATTACCACATTCTGAGCTAAATAATGATCTCAACTCCTTAATATACACCATAAAATCAGACTGCACTGATCCTAAATCCAACAATCTCATCTTACCCAGTACGAACTGCTCAGGCAATAAGCCACTCCGAATGCAATCACAAATCTCATATGATGCCACAATGTGCCAATAGGCCACTAATCCGAACATAACACGAATGGAAATCGAACTTTGGAAGGAATTACATAACCCCCGCACTAGTTTGGACCTTCCTTAGAAGATAGGAAGCGAAACACACAAAAAAGGCAACATATAGAGGACCAGATTCGACATCACACTGTTGCAGCGTGCAACCCTATCCAAATAACATACCCATGGCGGCATTCCACCCGATCCACACATAGATCTCACATAAGGAGATTGCACTTCGAGATGAATCTGCTCATTACAATAAAAAATATCGAACTTCAATCGTAAGCACGCCAAGTGCATAATACCATCCCTGAGAAAACACATAGCGTTATAGGCTACAAAACTCAATCAGAACTGAGGTGTGATACAAGATCTAAATCTCAAGAGTCATCCTGCTCACATAACATCATCCAATGCGGAACTTCATCACATAAGAATTTACTAAGCCATCTCATAACTCATACAGCGCAATACATCATTACTTGGAATAGTTGATGACAAAATAATACCTCAACTGTTCCTCCATAGGGAACGCTCGCTGAAATGAACACAATTGGCCTGATATAAAGCCATGTTCACAAATAAATCAATCCACCGATCCCAAGCCGATTTCTGATGGCACCAACTTGGCCAATGACCTTTTACAGGCCCGTAGTAACTCCCTTTTGCCTCATATCACGTAAGGCTAACCATCATAACCAGAGCAACCTCCTCAGTTCATAACCCAATATACATGGTTCCCTCCAGGCATAAATTCTCAAATTAATGATGTTACCACAACCCTCATACTTGGTTTAAATCTTTAGCCAAATCAAGTGACTACATGCCACACTTATACAATCTTCCAGTGGGACACGCTCCCATAATCTTTCGAAATAAATAACGGGTCCACACATCTAAACCATCGGACTCACTAACGTTGAAAAGCGATCATGAATCCTTAACTAGGATGCAAAGCCTCTTCCACAACACATCGATCTCAGGTGACGCTGAGGACAATTCCTATTTACTCTAATCATTCAACACTTTCCTTGCTCATCCGAGCCCGTGACATCCTTGTCAACACTGAACTGTAACCTTGATCCTCACTTCGTATTTCCATGCTACTCACTGCACCCAATGTGCCAACATATGATAGAACACAATTTTTCATCAAAACTCCGAAATCATTAATATCTTAACACTTCATCATATACAAACTTTTCACTTAACTCACTTCAGGAGAATCATAGAAACACACAGGTTAATTCCCGTAATCGTAGGATATGCAAATCTGCAAGTAGTGGTCCAAGCCAACATAGCCCTTCCGAAATCCGCTTCCACTTAACAAGCCATAACAAAAGAATGCTTCTGAATGACATCATTTATGGCGGCCGACAAGCCTCACACGTACCGCCACAAATCATACACATAGCTTGATCACGCGGAATGAATGGATCGCTATCCTCAATGTTCCAATTCAACTATGGCTAATCGTTCTACCTTCTTCCCATTTATCCTTGCTTGCCTTAGAAATAATGCTAACTCTATTAAACACATAACATACTCCATCTACACTTACCCCGAGTGACCTTGAATCACGAAACCAGGCTATCTCAATTCCCATGAACTATTTCATATCACTCAAATGCTACACTACAAGTCAAAAATATCATAGAACATTCTGGGCACCTTCTCATAAGCTGCTACAATGCATGATTCTTAACTTTACTCATAGTCTCGAAATCATTAGGCACCATACCTTAACTTCTAAATTCACTAAAACCATTATTGAGAGCCACCCACTCTGAATTGGTCCCAAATATAATTCACTCCATAAATCTTATAACACACGAATACTCTTCCGACGAACCACCTGGCAAAATCACTTTCTCTGAAACCTGTATCCACACAAGGCATAAATCTTGAACCTTTTTCCAAGCCTGAACATGAGCCAATAAGGCCAACCATCGCATGCCTCCAACAATTCATTGCTCGAATTAACACTTATGGTCTTTTCTCATAGCTGAAATAATCTATCAATATGCTAATAACCAGAAATCACACAAGTAGTTAATCATACAGCCCAATCATAAGCTGTGGGACTCTCCCACTTAGCTTGAACCATCATTTCACAATTCTTGATTTCGCCCGACCTTTTTACCTCTTATTCACATAACCTTGCGCCATAAGTTATCAAAATTTCTCTGAATCTTCCTGTGCATCCACGACTTTCATATTCTTAGACATCATCCATATTTGCATGACCGATCTCTTCGTTAAACAACCAATATAATTCCTTGCAAAAGCTTCGCCATCCACACGACCGCTAATCTGCTCACGGGGAATAAGCCACCTAGGGGAATCACCTCCCGGCATCTTCCCACGTCACTGCACGGGGCACATTCACTATGACAACAATAGCCCATCCTGAGCCCGAGCTCACTTTCCAGCTGCACAAGTCCATACGCCCCTTGCGGACATCAATTAAATGTGCGGCAACATCCTTCCAAATTCAGGGTTATGCTGCACCCTCCTCCATTTCAAGCAGCTCCTTTCCGCCATATATATCTTCTTCCACATAATATCTGATACTTGAAGTCATACCCGTAGACTTCAATCACCAATCATTAAAATTCCCAAGTCGATCCAAACTCTCCTTAGGGCGCATAGTCTTTCTACTACCAAGCCCATATGTAACACCCGCCACTCCCACTTTGGCGGAACTCATCTCCTTAATCGGTCACTCGACCTTGCTCCTCAAACTTAGCCTTCTGGAAATTTTAAACACCGCCTGGCACTTCCCACATGTCCTTCCTCATACTTTGTTGCTCAATTGTTGCCTTAAATAAAATCTATCTTCGTGGAACTTGAACCCACCATTGCTACTAACTTTAAACCTTTCCAAAGGTCATTATCGAGCCATCAACATTAGAAATTCTGATTCGATCTTAAACCGCCGCATCATGCGATATCTAACAGTTGTATCTTCAATACTATTTCACAATATCTTGTCCCAAGGCGAATTGTAGCAGATCATAACACTGACAAGCTTAAAGCTTTCAATTAGGATAACAGTACCCCCATATAGAGGAGAACTCCACCACGCTTGCAATTAACACGTTTCATTACTTCCACCAGTTCCCATCTGGCCATTCTTTGTTCGATTGACTTTCCCCGCAGGGAATAAAATACTGAATCCCTTGATTACACGCGGAGTAAACCTCCCTTCAATTCATTCACTGCCCCTACACATGGGCAACACCCTACCATTTCAACAACACTACGGTATAATCGCTCATAAGCATCATGGCAACATGTGCCTAGCCTCAAGGCTCTTGGAAGTTCTGTTAATGAGCTGAAATAATACAATATCCCTCCAAAATGCAACTATAATAGTCCAATCAACTATACCGGGAAAATCATCCCGCACCACATTTGTAGTGCCATTACAATTCTTCAACTTTCGATTTATAACAAGAGCTCGCGTCGCATAAGATTGAGTGGGAAGGAATCAAAGGCATAAGCCTCAAAGGAATCGAACCGCATGATAAGGAAATCAAGAAGGGAAGTACTCCTAATAGCCCTGTAGCCTCCCGAGGATAAGTACAGACATCTACGTACTGATCCGTGAGACTCTACTAGTCTTGCTCATGACTCGTGAGACCGATGGGAACCTTGTGCTCTGATACCATATTGTCACGATCCAAAATCCACTAAGGGTCGTGGTGGCGCCGGACACCGCCGTCAGGCCAGCCAACTCAAATACTTAATTAAATCTCATTTTTAACACTTTTAAAAAATATTTCTTTTATATGTTTTAAATAAGACTCATTGTATCCTTCCGAATAAATAAATAAAATATTTAAACAACTTTTAAGATTTCCAAATAGTCAAAATACATCCCCAGAACACGGTGTCACAAGTACATGAGCAACTACTGATAAGAGAAATAAAATACAGCATTCGTCCGGAATACCGTGGACAGAAAGTAAATACAGTACATTGGAAGGGACTACCATAGCTGCGGTCGTCTCGAATGATGCAGCTCACCTAGTCCCGGAAACGTGCGTGCTGCTATGCCCGTAGACTGCTAGAGGTATATATACCTGTGCAACAATAATGCACAAAAGTGTAGTATGAGTGCGTAATCAACGTGTACTCAGTGAGTGTCCTGCCTAATCCTGAAGGGGTAGAGACGAGATGGCCAACTTGACACACTCTAATAGTCCAATGATTATTTATCCTTAATATACATAGTAAACAGTGATTTATTTTATAAATATGATTTTAATCCAGATAGAGGAAACAAGTAAAAACATAATTCTTTCATAGGAAATTTTCCAAGATTTCCTTTCATTATTAACAAAATGATCTCGAGCCATAGTGAGGCATGTAATGACTTAAATAAGTCCAGGCAGCAATACAAGCATGCGCAAGTCATACCGTGGCGACAGCCCGAACCAACAAAAATAAATGTGCACTTGCCGAGGGTTGACGGCGCGCCTATAGATGCATCTATTAATCTACCGAGCATTCGGCCCGTTCCAAAATAAACACACACAGCTAGACAATCGGTCAAGAAGTCAACATGGAGCAATTATCCAAGAAAGGCCAATTCTCTTTAATAATTTGAGAAAACGAAGCTTAAGTCTTTTTAGAAATCTATTTATTAATTTAATGTGATCTATTACCCCGCTCGCGAATCATCCATGCGGCGCAGGTACACATAAGATACATGCTCAGATAGCCAATTAGAATTTTATCGGGGAATAATTATCCAAATAAAACTAATTCTCTGTTTAACAATTCAGGAAATGATGTTTAATCTCTTTTTAAATTCGTTTACTAATCAAAGGTGATTTAAACAATCCAAGTCATCGATGAGTTCATAATTAATGCCCTGAGGTGCTGGGTGGAGCTGGAGTACTACCAGCTGGTGGCAAGGCTGAATGAATAGGATGACCAGAATAACCCCTACCATAACGACCGGCTGCTGAAGTACGGGTATGCTTTTGGGTCCTAGACTACCTGGACAATAGCATAATAGTAGCTACGCACGAACTCTCGTCACCTCGTACATACGTAGCCCCTACAAATAAGAGAACATAATCAATCATTTCACCTATGGGATAAATTCCCCCTCACAAGATTAGAAAGGAGACTCACCTCGCTCCGAAGATCCATAACCGGCATTCTACATTCTTTCGAAGACTTGCACCAACACGCAGTGCTCCAAAACTAGCCAACAATTATGTAAGTTCATTAATATACGGTAAGGCACTCATTATAATCCAACTTAGGACAATTCCAAACCCCGAGCGAAAAGTTGACGAAAATGCCCACGTGCCCGGAATCCAAAAATTTTCGAAGATAAAGATAACCCATAACCTTAGGAACTCAAATATATAATTTTATCCTAATTCCATGCTCAAAATCGTGGCTAAATTTCAAGAATTAAATTTCTAGGTCTTTCTACCAAAACCCCAAATATTTCTACAAAACTTCATGCTTAATTTATACATAATTGATGTTTTTAACTCACAATAGGTGGGGGGTAACATACCTTATCATTGATGATGAAAACTCTCTCTTGAATCTCCCCAAAAAATCGCCCAAGCCATGAAAATTATGAGACAAAAAGGCCAAAATCCGATTTTTTAAACAACTCTTTGCCTCCAGCCTCTTTCACACCTGCGGCCCTTGGCTCGCTTCCGCTTCTATGGAATATGCGCCGCTTCTGTGGCTCCCCCTTGTGTCCAACTTTTCTGCTTCTGTGGCCCTTCGCTCGCAGATGTGGTCCGCTTCTGCGAAAAATAAACTGCATCTGCGGATCCTGCAGCTCAAACCAAAAACTGCTTCTACGGTTCCCTCAACCACTTCTGTGGGGCCGCTTCTACGGTCCCACTTCCGTAGAAGCGAAAATACCAGCAACCAGCAGCCTTTGCTCTTCAAAATATCCATTTTTGATCCGATAACCGCCCGGATTCCACCCGAGGCCCCCGAGACCTCAACCAAACCTACCAACCAATACCAAAACACATTACGGACTTGCTCGAGGCTTCAAATCATATCAAACAATGCTAAAATCATGAATTACACCCCAATTCAAGCTTGATGAACTTTGAACTTTCCAACTGCTATTTCTGATGTTTAAACCTATCAAATCACGTCCAACTTTCGGAGTTGGATTCCGACCCCGATATCATAAAGTCAACTTCTTGTCATACTCCTCAAAAACCTTCAAATTTCTATCTTTAGCCAATTGGCTCCAAAAAGGCCTACGGACCTCCGAATTCACTTCCTATCGCGCTCCCAACTCTAGAATCACCATACGGAGCTACTCCCCATCTCGGAATCCCAAACGGACATCGATAACGCTGAAATACACTCCAAGCTAAACTTAAGAAATTTCTTCCAAAATGCTAACTTCCTCAATAGGCGCCAAAATGCTCCCGGGTTATCCAAAACCCAATTCGGGCATACGCCCGAGTCCGAATCATCATACAAACTTGCTTGAACCTTCAGATCCTGATTCCGAGGTCGTTTACTCAAAATTCCAATCCTAGTTCATTCTTTCAACTTTAAGCTTCTCAAATGAGAATTTTCATTTAAATTTAACACCGATCTTCCTGAATTTAAATTCCGACCATGCGAACAAGTCACAATACCTTAAATGAAGCTGCTCAGCCTCAGACTGCTGAACGACGCGCTAGGGCTCAAAACGACCGGTTGAGTCGTTACAGGACCCTATGTGGGTTGCTTACGTATCACGCCCCGAAAGACGAGAATCAGGTATGCGTAGTTCGGGCAGATTGGATGCGGTCAAGAATTTAAAAATAACTAATTTAGAGAAAATATTTTTTTTCTCTTTTTTTTTGAAAAATGATGAACATGTAAACTCTTTTTGGATTTTCTTTTTCCATTTTTGTGATTTTTTTTTTAATTTTCAAAAAATGATGAAAAAGTGCAAAATCCCTTTCTTTTTTGACTTTTCATGTTTTTTTTTTCTTGACAAACACGTGACAGAAACATAATTGAGCCCTACTTGCTTGATTTTCACACTTAACATTTTTTTTTTCTTTTTTTCCTTTTTTATTTGCCCTCAACTATAATTGGTCCACCAAATGACCCTTTTACCCTTTAAGAGATGCAACATGTAGCACATAGGATGCATTAGGATGATCTGTTATTTCGGATACACCTGTCCTAGATGGACCCAACCCCTGTGTTGAGTCTCCTAAGTCAAATGCACATGATGCAAACAAACGTTCCTACATAGGGATCCGGCATGAAGCTGTGTTTTTCTAGGTTTAAATCCTAGGGTTTGGTCAAGATTTGAGGTACCCGAGCGGACAACTGGGGCCAAGGAGAGGTCGACGTACCGGGAGCACTAAAGTCTGCCCGGCCTTATCGCTTTCCCAGCCTCGCTCTATTCGGTATAATTTCTACAGAAAAGTGGGCGACGCAAACGTTTGCACCATTTTCAGAAGACTCAAAGGGATGGCATAAGAAGATAATTATATACAATTCAACAATATTAAAGCGGTAAACAGATATAATTTAGCACAAAATGATTCACAAAATACAGTAATATCAACGATAAATAAAGCCAAGTAAAAATCATTAACAAGCTCGAATTCTTGAACCCTGAACTAGAAATTCTGGATTCATAGTCCCCAGCAGGGTCGCTAGAGCTGTCACGCCTCCTTTTTTATTACACCCCCTAAAGGGTATAATAAAGGGATTTATTTCCAACTTGAAGTGACAATCAAAACATGATTCATTTTATTAAGAATCAGAGTCGCCACTTGGGATAATTTTGTTGGATTGCATAGAGGTGTTCATAACACGCAGCGGAAGACAATAGAAATCCTAGGAAGAACTTTTCGTGTTTAAAATTTATTTACATGTCATGGATCGGATCTAAGACGTACCTCGTGAAGAAAGTCTCGTTTCAAAAATTTCTTCGATAGTGCAAAGACACTATGTGTATCCACATCGAGACCGATCCTTGCTATCAACTCTTTGATCAATGAAATCCGCGAACAAATTGAATGAAAAATTTGTGCTGAAATATTTCTCAAAGATTCAGCCTATAAATGAACGGAACAAGGAAAACAATTTCCTTGTCAAAAATATATAATCTCTTGAATATTTGTGCAGCTCATAAATTTCTGTCCCTTTTCTATCTTAATGTTGTGTTCAACGATATGTGTATATATACACACATCAGTTACTAACTCTTTCTTTTTTTGTTCAAACAGAATGAAAAATGTGAGTTAATCAAATATGGAATTGGACTTTTCTTTCATAATTTTCAATTGGAAAATTTCAATCCCATTCCATATAGGTAGGCGATATCTTTTAGGACTTTCTACGTTAGTCCAATTCCAATTGGACTTTTCATTCATAATTTTCAAAGGAAAACATATGAATCATATTCCAAATAGGTCTAAGACCTTAAGCTGCCAACAAGACCCTTTGTAGACTTAACACGTGAATTCAATTCATGAATTGGAATTCACTAATACGTCTAAATCAACCTTTCATTTATATACATATCTTATATGTAAATATTAATAATATATATCACGCATATATTTCAACCAATAGATAATTTAATTTTTTATTCCAAATAGAAAACTTCAATTTGTTTACAATATTAATTATATCCTCTGTGCTAGCAAAGAATATAACAATATTTCATTTGGACTAATAACCAAATATATTTGACTAATTAAATTCCTTAATTTAATTAACAAATAATAAGCTAATTAATCCTTTAGCAAAGATCAGAACACTCGTTAGTGTGCGACCCCATAGGTTCAATATTAAGCCGGTAGTAAATTGACCACATTAATATACTAATCAAGGGTGGCATCTAGAAACATCCTTAATGACCGGATAGCATGGAGTATACTATTTACTCTCAAGAACCAGTAGAAGAATAATGTAGTAATTCCTTCTGTCCTTATAGCTCTGGATCACCCTTGGATATGGTTCAACTGTCAAATCCTAATAGGCGACTTACTATGTGTTCATGTAAAATATAATCAACCATTGAATAACCTAAGAAACTCTTTTCTTCTTTCATTCAATCGCCCTGGGCAAGGTCTTAATTTGGTCGGTTATAATTCATGACAACATAGAGCTCAAACTCATTACCAAGAGTTGACAAATTTCATCTTGATCAATCACTAATTCGACAAGTATTTAATCATACCCAATATCCTTTCAACTATCTCCCTAGGGCCATAAGTGTCTAGTATCAAAGTACAATAAATAACTTGTCAATTACTATGACGATCTCAGGTCTAAGGAAATTTTTTGCATCACATTCTTCAAGAGAATATCCTATTGGCAGTTATGGTAATTCTAACCATTAGGAATTATCCAATGAGTCAGTTCAATAATAATATCTCTATATGAATCATCTATCTATGTGATTAGTTAATGAGATCAACTAATCTTTATCCCATAAAGACGATCATATAAATATTGATCTAGCCGGATTACTAATGTCCAAATTAATAATCCTACGATCAAGAACAAATTTAGATTAAATTGTAAGAGACTTTGCTCTCATTATCATAATCTCTATCACGATGAAAAATCTCAAAATTTAATCAAAGACCTTATCAAATTAATCATATAATTAATAATAACTATGATAAAAGAATATCAAATGCCATATATATTTTATATGAAATAACATTCATGAAAAATATGCTCAAATCATCAAATATGAGATTAGATCTAGGCCATATCTAATATATCCCTAACAAATTTATGGTGTCCCAAGTCACCGGTTCAAATCCCAAATCAAGGAAAGTTCACTCTAATTACGGTCTACGAACATAGAAATCCGGGTAAGGAATTCTGTAATGACCCGACCGGTCGTTTTGAGCCCCAGCACATCGTTCAGTAGTCTGAGGCCATGAGAAGCTTCATTTCAGGTATTGTGACTTATTCGCATGATAGGAATTTAAATTCAGGAAGATCGGAGTTAAATTTAAATGAAAATTCTCCTTTGAGAAGCTTAAAGTTGAATGAATGAACTAGGATTGGATTGTTGAGTTAAAGACCTCAGAATCGGGATTTGAAGGTTCCAGCAGGTTCGTATGATGATATCAGACTTGGGCATATGCCCGGTTCGGATTTTGGATAACCCGGGAGCGTTTTGGCGCCTATTGTGGAAGTTCGCATTTTGGAAGAAATTTCTTAAGTTTGGCTTGGAGTGCATTTCAGCGTTATCGATGTCCGTTTGGGATTCTGAGACTGGGAGTAGCTCTGTATGGTGATTCTGGAGTTGGGAGCATGATCGGAAGTGAATTCGGAGGTCCGTAGGTCATTTTGAAGCCATTTGGCTAAAGATAGAAATTTGAAGGTTTTTGAGAAGTTTGACCGGAAGTGAACTTTTTGATATCGGGGTTGGAATCCAGTTCCAAAAGTTGGAGTAGGTCCGTAATGTCAAATATGACTTGTGTGCAAAATTTGAGGTCAATCGGACGTGATTTGATAGGTTTAAACATCGGAAGTAGAAGTTGGAAAGTTTAAAGTTCATAAAGCTTGGATTGGAGGTCGATTGATGATTTTAGCATTGTTCGATGTGATTTGAGGCCTCGAGCAACTCCGTAATATGTTTTGGGACTGGTCGGTATGATTGGTTGGGGTCCAGGGGGCCTCGGGTGGATTCTGGGTGGTTAACGGGTCGAAACTTGGAATTTAAGAAGAACTGAAGTAGTTGGTACCTGGTATTTCCGCTTCTGCAGAAATGGGACCGCAGAAGCGACCCCGTAGAAGCGAGGAGAAAGCCGTAGAAGCGGTCGAGTGTGAGGGTAGCCAGGATCACAGAAGCAGCCCTTGATCTGCTGATGCTGAGCCGCAGAAGCGGTTAGCTGACCACAGAAGTGAAATCTGAGCTGGAGCCCTGGTCTGCAGAAGCGGAGTTGTGTCCGCAAAAGCGGGACCGCGAAAGCGGAAAAAGTTCCACAGGTGCGAAAAAGGCTGGAGGCAGAGAGTTGTTTTAAAAATCGGATTTTGGTCATTTCTCTCATATTTTCATAGCTTGGGCAATTTTTGGGGAGCTCCAAAAGAGGGTTTTCATCATCAATGATAAGGTATGTTATCCCCACCTATTATGAGTTAAATACATCGATTATGTATGGATTTTTAGCATGTAAATAGGTATAAATTTAGGGTTAGAGAAATACCTAGAAAAATTTGTATTCTTGGATTTTGACCATGATTTTGAGTATGGGATTATGAGAAAATCATATATTTGAGTTCGTGAGTCCATGGGTAAACTTTATCTTCGAGAAATTTCGGATTCCAGGTACGTGGGCCCGAGGTCATTTTTGTCAACTTTTCGTTCGGGGTTAGGAATTGTTATAAATTGGGTTGTAAAGTATAATTGAGCTTATATTAATGGATTTGTATGATCTTTGACTAGTTTTGAAGCATTGTGCGTTGGTTCAAGTCTTCGGAAGAATGTAGAATGCCAGTTGTGGATCTTTGGAGCGAGGTGAGTCTCCTTTCTAATCTTGTGAGGGGGAATTTACCCCATAGGTGAGTTAAATTGGTTATGTGCTCCTATTTGTGGGGGCTACGTACGCACGAGGTGACGAGAGTCCGTGCGTAGCTACTATTATGCTATTGTCTGGGTAGTCTAGGACCCAAAAGCATGTTATATTTGAATTAATTGTGAGCCCATTGATGGTTTGAATTTGCTTAAATCACATTAAACTAATAAATGTATTTCTAAAAAGACTTAAGTTTTGTTTTCTCAAATTATTAAAGAGAATTGGTCTTTCTTGGATAATTTCTCCATGTTGACTTCTTGATTGATTGTCTATTTGTGCGTGTTTATTTTTGGAACGGGCCGAATGCCTCGGTAGATTAATAGATGCATCTATAGGCACGCCGTCGACCCTCGGCAAGTGCACATTTATTTCTGTTGGATCGGGCCGTCGCCTCGGTATGATTTGCGCATGTTTGTGTTGCTGCCTGAACTTAATTAAGTTATCATTGCCCTTTTATGGCTTAAAAATATTTGGATTATATTTAAAAAGAAATTCTGAAAATTTTCCTACGAAAGAATTACGTGTTTACTTGTTCCCTCTATCTATATTAAAATTATATTTATAAAATAAATTCACTGTTTAATATATATATTAAGGACAAATAACCATTAGACTATTAGAGAATGTCAAGTCGACCATCTCGTCTCTACCCCTTCGGGATTAGGCGGGACACTCACTAAGTACACGTTGATTACGTACTCATACTACACTTCTGTGAATTTTTGTTGCACAAGTATATATATACCTCTAGCAGCCTACTGGGCGTAGCAGCATGGATGACTCTGGGACTAGGTGGGCTGCATTATTCGAGACGACCCACTGCTAGTATAGTTCCCTCCAGTATTTTCTTATTATCATTCCCTGTCCACTGTATTTCGAACATATGTTGTATTTTATTTTCCATATCGATAGTTGCTCATGCACTTGTGACACCGGGTTTCTGGGATGGTTTCAAAGGAATTGTACTAATCATTTATTGTTTAATTTGAATCAAAGTAATGATCTTTTTTAATTATGAAAAAATAGAAGGAGAAATCTTGGATTTCAAAAGTATTAAAAAGAGGATAAATTGTTAATTTAGTTGGCTTGCCTGACAGAGGTGCCCGGCGCCACCACGACCCTTAGTGGATTTTGGGTCGTGACAACATGGTATTAGAGCACAAGGTTCCCGTCGGTCTCACGAATCATGAGCAAATCTAGTATAGTCTCGCGGATCGGTACGTAGACGTCTGTACTTATCCTCGAGAGGCTACAAGGCTGTTAGGAGTACCCTTCTTGATTTCCTTATCGTGCGGTTCGATTCCTTTGAGGCTTATGCCTTTGATTCCTTCCCACTCAATCTTACGCGATGCGAGCGCTTGTTATAAATTGAAAGTTGAAGAATTGTAATAGCACTACAAATGTGGTGCGGGATGATTTTCCCGGTAGTTGATTGGACTATTATAGTCGCATTTTGGAGGGATATTCTATCATTTCAGATCATTAACAGAACTTCCAAGAGCCTTGAGGCTAGGCACATGTTGCCATGATGCTTATGAGTAATTATTCTGCAGTGCTATTGTGATGGTAGGATGTTTGCCCACGTGCCGGGGCAGTGGATGAAATGAAGGGAGGTTTACTCAGCGTGTAATCAAGGGATTCAGTATTTTATTCCCGATAGGGGAAAAGACAGTTGGACTAAGAATGGTCAGGTGTGGGCTGGTGGAAGTAATGAGGCTTGGTATTTGCAAGCGTGGTTGAGCTTTATTTTATTAGAGGGTGTCGTGGTCCTGATTGAACGTACTAAGATTGTTGTTGTTACAATCTGCTACAATTCGCCTTTATGGCAAGATATTGTGAAATAATATTAGAGGTACAACTATCAGATATCGCATGGTGCGGTGGTTTAAGATCGAATCAGAATTTCTAATGTTGAGGGCTCGATAAAGATGACCTTCGGAAAGGCTTAAAATTAGCCGCTATTGTAGGTTCAAGTGCCACGAAGATAGACTTCATTTAAGGCAACAATTGAGCAGCAAAGTATGGGAAGGACATGCGGGAAGTGTCAAGTGGTGTCTAAAACTTCTAGAAGGCCAAGTATGAGGAGCAAGGTCTAGTGGTTAATTAAAGAGATGAGTTCCGCCAAAGTGGGAGAGTGGCAAGGGTTGCATATGGGCTTGGTAGTAGGATGACTACGCGCCTTAAAGAGAGTTTGGATTGAATTGGGGATTTTAATGATTGGTGATTGAAGCCTGCGGGTATGATATGAAGTATGGGATATTATGCGGTAGGAGATTAATATGGTGGAAAGGAGCTGCTTGAAATGGAGGAGAATGCAGCATAACCCTGAATTCGGAAGGATGTTGCCACACATTTAATTGATGTCCGCGAGGGGCGAATGGACTTGTGCAACTGGAAGGTGAGCTCGAACTTAGGATGGGCTATTGGTGTCATAGTGAATGTACCCCATGTAGCGGCATTGGAAGATGTTGGGAGGTGATTCCCATAGGTGGGTTATTCCCCGTAAGCAGGTTAGCTGTCGCGTGGTTGGCGAAGCTTCTGCAAAGAATTATATTGGTTGTTCAATAAAGAGATCGGTCGTGCGAATGTGGTTAATTATTTAGAATATGAAAGATGGGGATTTACAGGAAGATTCCGAGAAATTTTGATAACTTATGGCGCGAGGTTATGTCAATAAGAGGTAAAAAGGTTGGGCGAACTCAAGAATTGGGAAATGATGGCTTCAAGCTAAGTGGGAGATCCCACCACTTATGATTAGGTTGTATGATTAACTACTTGCGTGATTTCTGGTTATTAGCATATTGATGGATTATTTCAGCTATGAGAAAAGACCATAAGTGGTAATTCGAGCATATGAATTATTGGAGGCATGCGATGGTTGGCCTTATTGGCTCATGTCCAGACTTGGAAGAAGGTTCAGGATTTATGCCTTTTATGGATACAAGTTTCAGATAAAGTGATTTTCGCCAGGTGCTTCGCCGAGAGAGTATTCGTGCGTTATAAGATCTATGGAGTAAGTTATATTCGGGACCAAGTCAGAGCGGGTGGCTCTCAATAATAGTCCTAGTTAATTCAAAAGTTAAAGTGTGGTGCCCGATGATTTCGAGCCTATAAGTACAGTTAAGAACCAAGCTTTGTAGTAGCTTATGAGAAGAGGCACAGAATGTTCCGGGATGTTTGGCTTGTGGTGTAGCATTTGGGTGTTATGAAATAGTTCGTGGGAATTGAGACAGCCTGGTCTCGTGATTCAAGGTCAGTCGGGGTGAGTGTAGATGAAGTATATTATGTGTTGAATGGAGTTAATATTATTTCTAAGGCTATCAAGGATAAACTGGAAGGAGGTAGATTGATTGGCCATATTTGAATTGGCATATTAGGGCCAGCGATCAGTTCATTCCGCGTGATCAAGTTATGTGTACGATTTGTGGAGGTACGTTTGAGGCTTTTCAGCCGCCGTAATTGATGTTATTCAGAAGCATTCTTCTGTTATGGCTTGTTAAGTGGAAGCGGATTCCGGAAGGGCTACGGTGGCTTGGACCACTACTTGCAGATTTGCATATTCTACGGTTATGGGAAATTACCTGTGTATTGATATGATTCTCCTGAAGTGAGTTAAGTGCAAGGTTCTTATATGATGAAATATGAAAATATTAATGAATTCGGAGTTATGATGAAAATCGTGTCCTATCGTATATTGGCACGTTGGGTGCGGTGAGAGGTATGGAAATGTGAAGTGAGGATCAAGGTTGCAGTTCGGTGTTGATAAGGATGTCACGAGCTCGGATGAGCAAGTAAGGGGTTGAACGATTAAAGTAAATTGGTACTTCAGCGTCACCTGAGATCGATGTGTTGTGAAAGGGGCTTTGCATCCTGGTTAAGGATTCTTGACCGCTCTTCAGCATTAGTGTGGCCGATGGTTTAGATGTGCGGACCCATTATTTATTTCGAAAGATTGTGGGAGCGTGTCCCACGGGAAGATTGTATAAGTTTGACATGTCGTCACTTGATTGGCTAAAGATTTAAACCACGTATAAGGATTGTGGTAATATCATTGATTTGAGAATTTACGCCTGGAGGGCAGTCTGTATATTGGGTTATGAACTGAGGGAGGTTGCTCCGGTTATGATGTTTATTCTTACGTGATATGAGGCAAAAGTGAGTTACTACGGACTTTTGAAAGGTCATTGGCCAAGTTGGTGTAATCAGAAATCGGCTTGATATTGGTGGATTGATTTATTTGTGAATGGGGCTTTATATCAGGCCAATTGTGTTCGTTTCAACGATCGTTCCCTATGGAGGAACAATCGAGGTGTTATTTTGTCATCAGCTATTCCATGTAATGATGTATTGCACCGTATGAGTTGTGAGACGGCTTAGTAAATTCTTATGTGTTGAGGTTTCGCGTTGCGATGATGTTATGTGAGTAGGATGGCTCTTGAGATTTAGATCTTATATTGCACCTCAGTTGTGCTTGAGTTTTGTAGACTACAGCGCTATGTGTTTTCTCAGGGATGGTATTATGCACTTAGCGTGCTTACGATCGAAATTTGATATTTTTATTGTAATTAGCAGATTTAACTCGAAGTGCGATCTCTTTATATGAGATTGGTGTGTGGATCGGGTGGCACGCTGCCCAGGGTATGTCATTTTGGATCGGATTGTGTCACACCTCCTTTTCCGCTACTACACCCCGTGAAGGTCATAATAAAAGAAGTTTTTCCAATTAAAGGACAATCGAAATGGGATTCGTTTATTAAGAGATTCAGAGTCGGCACTTGGGAGATTTATGGTGTCCCAAGTCACCGGTTTGAATCTCGAATCGAGGAAAGGGATTGACTCTGTATTACAGTCGCGAACCAGAAATCCGAGTAAGGAATTCTGTTAACTCGGGAGAAGGGGTTAGGCACTCCCGAGCGCCATGGTTCAAGCACGGTCGCTCAACCGCTATATTTGGGCTAAAATCTGATTTTAATAAATGTTCAAACCTACGGTGCACTTTTTAGAATTATTTACCGCTTTTAGTCAATTTTTTAAGAAAGTGAACGTAATTTAAAAATGTATTTTCAGATCATGTCACATGAAATGCACCCGGATCCTCGACACATTCTTATTCAATGTTTTGGGATTTGGATTTGGGTTGCATGAAATGCACACCCGTATTTAAGAAGGTAAGATTATTCAAAACGCGCCTAAAGTAGCTAACGCATTATTATCTTTGCGGGAGGCCGTGAAATTCGCTAAACGGCACGCCCCGAATTTTAAGTATTTTAGTATAAGCATTTAATAAGAGCCCCGCAATTTATATAGTTTGTTCGGCGAGGCTCGTCTCATTTTTATTTAAAAAGCCAGGCCTAAAGTAAACTATTATTTTCTATTTATTTTGTCTCTAAAAGGGCCCTAGTTAATTATAAACATCAATTGCTGTTATTTAAAGTATGCAAGGATTTTGGGCCTTCAGTTCATGTCCACACCCCAATAAGAGGAGAACCTCTTAATTCGAGCATGCTACTTAACTAACGAGCCATGAACCCAAATTTCCAAATTAATGTTATGGCGTCCAGCCCTCAGCATTAAAAACGAATCCATGAATAAAACAATAAGCAATTAGCTTCCTAAAAAACTGTCTCGTACGCACACATTTGGACCCACACCTTATGACCCTATTTGACAAGTCCACAACCAACAATTTCAGCGAATGAAATAAAAATCCAGCGGATTGGGCCTGAGGCTCGGCCCAGGGAGAAGGAAAATTCATTTGGACTTTCAAGTGGGTCCATATCTAGTGCAGGCCTTATTTGGATCCTAGATTGTTGATTTTCAATTCACAACAGGTTTAGTTATTAGTGATCAAATAGCTTATTCTGAGTTCATTATTATTCGACTCATTAAATAGTTGTTGGAGCTGGTAATTCTATATGCTTGTGTCTAAATCATTGTCTTTGAAAGCAACTTACAAACACTGAACGAGTAGATTAAAGCACCAATATATTTGAACTATGAGATGCACTGGATTTTGAAGCAATATAACAACATGTCCTTTTGAAGTTGAGTTCAACACTTTATTCTAATTTAATCCTCAAGTTAACATGATGGCAAATTCTGGATTAATGCACCATAAACGACATTTCTACTAACTATCCCTAATATTTCGACTGTTTAATGATTAATTACAGAGGGATCTGGAATAAATTTCTAGACTTATGTTGTTGTTTAATATTGAAAGCTAAATTACTCCCCAAATAAAGCTATACTAAACTAACAGATAATCAACGGTCCAATACCTTTCCAGTTTAATTACAGAGCAATTTCAAACAATCCTAATTAATACAAACAATATTGAATTCGAATTATATAATTATTCTATGCATTTGAACTAAATAAAAATAGGAAAAAACAGCTCAGGGATGAATCAAACAGCAATTTTATTGCCCGAACTTCCAAGTCAATTCTACATCGATCCTTGGCATATTCTACAAGGCCAGAAGTGTACCTGAGATTTGGATCAAAATAAGCAGGATGAAGAGATCAGCAACAGTAGGCACAGGATCAGACAGTAGTTCACAGCAACAGGGATCAGTTTGGACATATTTCAAAAAAACCAGAGACATAATTTCACACAAACCAGAACCAATCTCAGCAATATACCACCCAAAACAGCTCAAATATACCTAACACAAATCGAATTTAAGCTCAAGATACTTCTGAAGCCTCAGCAACTAGAGAATCAAGCTGAGAGATGGGAGTCAATGTCTAAACCTCAAAATTATCCTAGAAATGCAATGTAATAGTTTTT
This sequence comes from Nicotiana glauca, assembly GCA_026770625.1. Classification (NCBI taxonomy): domain Eukaryota; kingdom Viridiplantae; phylum Streptophyta; class Magnoliopsida; order Solanales; family Solanaceae; genus Nicotiana; species Nicotiana glauca. The sequence goes on from MU777476.1 coordinate 55,044, forward strand.
TTTTTGGTTTTTCTATAGTATTTTCTGTTTGTTTTTTGAATTTTATGCAGAAATTGAGATCTAAAGCTGAAATTTGAGCTTGATCTCAAGGGATCTTCAATGAAACAATGTTTTTTAATTTTCTGGAGTTTTTCTGATTTTTTTTTGGTTTTTCTGGAGTTTTGATCTAGGATCTAAAGGGGTTTTTGAATTTGAAATTCAAATCTTAACTGATGAAAACTTGTGGAAAGTGGGGGGAAATTTTTTGAGCTTCCAACTTGTTTAACAAGGCACTACCTACTGCCTTTTATAGGCAAAGCTAAAGGGGAACTTCAGATTTTCAGTTTTCCCTTTTGATCCTTCCTTAATTTGCATCTTTGCTTAAAAGTCCCTAAAAACTGACTTCTTTTTCAAGTTATCCTACTATATTTCCTGAAATTCCAAATTGAACCCTATTCTAGAGTGTTCTAGAGTGTTCCTAATCTGTTACTGCAAGATTCCCCTATTTGAAATGCCCAAATTACCCCTTTTACTCAACTGAAATTGCTAACTTATATCAACTAACCTAAATCTTCTTAATCTTGGTCAGATAACCATGGTTAAACAGGCACAAAGGACTGGATATTTTCAGCTATAACCAAAACAAACTAATAGAGATCCTAACAATTAAACTACTCAACCTAAATAATCCAAGCTAGACCTTAGACTTAGTGAGACACTAATACTCTAAAACAGTCAGATGATAACAAATCGAAATTAACTAGATTACTGAATTAATAAAACTCATTAAAATAGAATAAGCAATTTCCACAAGGCTGGGGAACACCAAAACAAACCATAATCAAGAAAATATTACAAAACAGAAGTGATTCAATTCGACTAACGAAGCTAAACATTAAACGCCTAAAAAAACCACGGGTAACAGCTAATTATCCTAAAAATCTCCTAAGAAAATAGGACTTTATGAACACTGTAAAAATAACAGTTTAGAACAAAGAAGAAGAATCTCATGGCAACAAGGAATAAAGAAAGTGAAGAAAAACTAGCAAAAGAAAAAATGAAGAAATACCTAAAATTGTGCAGACAAACTCGAAGTTAAGAAAGCCTTTGATTCTCGACTGGATTAGGCTTCAATCTTGTGAAAACCAACTAAGCAAGGTTCAAAACCTCCCTAACCCGTTGAAGTATGCATTTGGAAGCAAGACTCAGTTCTTTGATTTGATTTTCGAGAAGCTCCAGCGATGTTTGAAATAAATGGGATGAGGATTCATGGTAAGGGGGTTGTGGAGTTCATAAGGTGTTATTTAGAGGTGATTTGGAGGCGGCGCTGTCGTGCATGGTGGTGGCGGCTCCTAGGGTTTGGCTTATTCGAGAAGCTAGGTCAGGAAATGAAAGAAATCACTTTAGAGGTTGGAAAGAGGAGGGGAAGAGGATTCTACGGTGTATTTTTGGGGTTGATTAGGGCTTCGCCGCCAGCGGAGACGATTTCCGGCCGGTGGCACCGGCGGAGACGATTTCCGGCCGACGGTGCCGGCAGAGGGGTGGTGGCATTTTGCAGGCATTACAGGGATAAAGTGAGAAATGATTGAAGGGGTGGGGGTTCGTTAGGACAATAATATACTAATCCTAACCATGCTTCTACACCGTTGGATCTACAACCTAGACGGTCCAGATCCCTTGATGCCAAACGGCATCGTTTAGCTCGAGAGGGAAGCAAGCCTGGTAAGGGTATGGACTGGGCAGTTTTGAATGGGTTTGGAGTTTTGGGCTTCGAAATGTTGGCCTAAAAATGGGTAATCCATGAAGATCACCCAATTTTCCTTTAACTTCATCTCCTTTTTATTTTTAATTTCTTTTATTTATTTTTTCTGATATTTGTTAAATTCAAAATTAGAAATAAAAACCCAAATTGACTCTAAAATTATACTACTTAATTTCCAAATACATTAATTCCTAATTTAAATGCAAACTAAGACAATTAAACATATGAGTGCAAAAAAGAATCATTTTTGTTATTTCTTTATTTGTTTGTAATATTAATCACTAATTAATCCTAAAATGTGAAATTAAATCCTACACGCAAATGCCATGTATTTTTGTATTTTTCATGAATTAAGCAATAATAAACGTACACAAACAACTGCAAATAATTAACAAAATACCACAAAAATTCATAAAATTGAAAATAATGAAAAGAAGTTATTTTGTTTTGAATTTATGGGAGTAATTCATATAGGGAAAAAATCACGTGCTCACAGCTGCCCCTCTTTGGTCGAAAACACGAAGAGTTCTCGGGCAAAGATAAGTGAGCAGATACGTGCGATTTTTGACCGTTCGAATACTCCGTGTGAAGCATTTTTTGAAAATCGTCTGACCGAACCCTGCTTCAAAGGTTGCCTATATATCCTTAGTAAAAAAATGTCAGGTCAGTGTAGTTCGGGAAGGTTTGGTAGCTGGGACTACCAAGAGCTGTGATTTCACTGCTGTTGCTGCTACTACTGCTCGCTGACCTCCTTATTACACCATGTCAAAATAAAAAGAAGCTAGCCTAATCTATTATCTATGAATTACAAAAAGGTCCTATCTATGTCTTCAAACTTGCTCTTGCATTGCCCTGAACTTGTATTCTTCCAATGGAATTCTTGCGTTGTTGCCTTGCATTGTGATCGGAGATGTTTTGCCATTCCTCCAAGTGATGCTTGACTGCTGAAATTTGAAGTATATGCCTCTATTCTCCAGGCGGGCTCCTGATTTTTGACACTTGAAATGTATTCCCTTGTTCTCCAGGTGGGCTCTTGATCGCTGAACTTGAAATGTATTCCCTTGTTCTCTAGGTGGGCTCCTGACTTCAACAAAATAGACAAACAAAGAAAATTTTCTGCCCTAGTTTGGTGGCTGGGCATATCGTGTTATCAAAACTTGAAAACTAAAATTTGAATTGTACTTCCCTTGTTCTCCAGGTAGGCGCCTGACTTCTGAACTTGAAAAGTATTCCCTTGTTCTCCAGGTGGGCGCCTGACTGCTGAACTTGAAATGTATTCCCTTGTTCTCCAGGTGGGCGCCTGACTGCTGAACTTGAAATGTATTCCCTTGTTCTCCAGGTGGGCGCCTGATTGTAACAAAAGAGACAAAGAAAAATTTTCTGCTCCAGTTTAATGACTGGACACATCATGTTATCAAATATCAAAAAACTTGAAAGCTAAAATTTGAATTGTACTTCCCTTGTTATCCAGGTAGGCGTCTGATTGCCAAAACTTGAAACTGTATTCCCTTGTTATCAAGGTGGGCGCCTAATTGCTGAAGCTTGGAATGTATTCCCTTATTCTCCAGGTGGGCGTCTGATTGCTGAAACTTGAAATGTATTCCCTTGTTCTCCACGTGGGCGCCTGATTGCTGAACTTGAAATGTATTCCCTTGTTCTCCAGGTGGGCGCCTGATTTCAACAAAGATAGACAAAACAAAGAACATTTTCTACCCCAGTTTGGTAATTGGGCGCATCGTGTTATCAAGTATTAAAATTGAAAGCTAAAATTTGAATTGTACTTCCCTTGTTCTCCAGGTGGGCGCCTGATTGCTGAGCTTGAAATGTATTCCCTTGTTCTCCAGGTGGGCGCCTGACATGCTGAGCTTGAAATGTATTCCCTTATTCTCCAGGTGGGCGCCTGACTGCTGAGCTTGAAATGTATTCCCTTGTTCTCCAGGTGGGCACCTGATTTCAACAAAATAGACAAACAAAGAAAAATTTTGGCTCTAGTTTGCACTAGGAAGATTTGTTAGTTGTTAGCAAAATGTAAATCCTAAGCTATTAATGCAATGATGAGAGTAAAACTAAAGACTTGAATGGAATGTACGTCTGTTGCGAGTAAAACCAAAGACAGTTGGCTAGCAGATTCATCGGACTAAGATGTCGATCCTAGGAGAAAATTCATCAGACTAGGTCTCGGTTTTTGGTTATCTTAGGAGAAAAAGTCATCAGACTAAGATGTTGATCCTAGGAGAAAATTCATCAGACTAGGTCTCATTTTTTGGTTATCTTAGGAGAAAAATTCATCAGACTAAGTCTTCTATCTTAGGAGAACAATTCATCAGACTAAGATTTTGATCCTAGGAGAGTGTTCATCAGACTAGGTTTTCTGTCTTAGGAGAAAGATTCATCAGACTAAGATTTTGATCCTAGGAGAAGATTCATCAGACTAGGTTTTCTATCTTAGGAGAACAATTCATCAGACTAAGATTTTGATCCTAGGAGAAAATTCATCAGACTAGGGTTTCTTTCTTAGGAGAACAATTCATCAGACTAAGATTTTGATCCAAGGAGAAAATTCGTCAGACCAGGTTTTCTATCTTAGGAGAACAATTCATCAGACTAAGATTTTGATCCTAGGAGAAAATTCATCAGACTAGATCCACTTTGTTATCGTAGGAGAAAGATTCATCAAACTAAGATGTCGGTTTTTGTTATCTTAGGAGAAAGATTCATCAGACTAAGATTTTAATCCTAGGAGAAAGTTCATCAGACTAGGTTTTCTATCTTAGGAGAAAGATTCATCAGACTAAAAATTTTATCCTAGGAGAAAGTTCATCAGACTAGGTTTTTATCCTAGGAGGAAAAAATGTGAAAAGCAACGGCAACATTTTATGAACACTAGCAAGACAGGCAAGGGCAAGGATTTGAGAAACTTCCCTTTTGTTGGATCTCCTCTTCTTCCTTTCTCTTTTTCTTTCTATTCTTCTTTTTTCTTCTTATTGTTGACCCAACTTTCTTGCGCTGCTTTGTAAACGAAAAAAACTTGTGAGTTTAAAATGTGGTGGTTGGTTTGTGGCCTTGAACTTTGAGGGCGGCTGCTTCTGCATTTGCCAAGATTACTGATTTCCACTTGAGGACCTTGCTTGTTTATGGACTAACCCCTTTCTCTGTCATCCTCATCACATAAAATGCCTTCTCCTTTCAGATCTGATATCCTCTATTTGTTGTATTGCATGAACTGGCATCTTCCCAACTTTTATGTCTTATATGAATCCCAAAACACATCTATTGCCCCCACTCCGTGTGTATGATATTCTTTCTCAGCTTAAACATTGGCTTTGGCCTTGAGGTTTATTTCTCCTTCACTTGTCATGATAATTGATTCCATTCGAAGATCTTGCTTGTTTATTGACTAACCACTTTCTTTGCTACGCTTGACATGGAGAATACCTCTGATCCGTTCACCAAAACACCCTCCATCTGTTGCATGGTTCATGAATTGAGACATATCAAACCCTTGTATTTCTCATGAATCCCAAGGCACGTAAATTGCCACCCACTCAAGATGTTCTTTCTTAACTCAAACCCCTGGTCCGGTCCTTGAGGTCTACAGCTCCCCTATTGGCTATGATAACTTTGACTTCTACTTGGAAAGTCTTGCTCGTGACTAGTTGACCATCCTTTGTCAATCCTATCACATGAAGTACCTTTGATCTGTTCAACCTAACCCTTCATCTGTTTCATTGTTCATGAATTAATATATACCAAGCCTTTGCATTTCACAAAGATCCCAAAGCATGTTGATTATTGCCAACTCAGTGCTCTTGTTGTTTTTCCTGACTTGTGACACTTTGATGTGCTAGACAGGCCTCATTTTGTGCAATTAGAAAGTCGGTGGCAGATTTTGGAGTCATTTCTCACTTGTTATGACCAAACAGACTCAGGAGGAGGATGTAAGCAAGTGAAAAGGAACAGAGTGAAGGACAAAGGAAAGAGATGATTCCTAAAAATAAAACTACAAAGTAGAAACCTATCGGGGGTGGATACCGACTCTAACGAGCTTGACATGCACCTGCAGCCTATTCTGTTTAGCAAACCTAATGTTCAGCTCTTGTTGTACCTTTTGCCGTGAAACTGGGCTTCAATACTCCGCTTACCCGATCTGATTCACAATCCTTATTCGACTTGTAGTGCCTGTAGGGTTTTCACCATCAAGCCTCTCTCATTTTGGTCTTTCTCTCAACTCATCGTCACCTTATGGTGCCCGTGAAGGTTTTCACCAATAGGACTCTCTCATATTGTTTTCTCTCAGCTCTCATCGCCTTGCGGTACCTGTGAGGGCATTTATCATCAAGACTCTCCCATTCTTCATTTCCCTTGTTTGGACCGGAGTGTTGCCCCTGATATGGTTCGCCTCTACTCGCTTGACTCGGCATCTCTCAAAGATTAATCAGAAGGTCTTTCTTTGGACCGTAATGTGGGCTTTTGGATAGGGTTAGAAAGGAAGGGTATTAAAGGCTCAAAACAATTTCATCATGGGTTCGAAATTACAACTTTCGGGATTAGATTTTCCACAACAACCACAACTTCTGCCCCAGTTTCTTTCTTGGGTGACTTTGGACTTTTATTTTGGTGTGACTGAACCTCAAAGAGAGGCTGCCTATGTACCCTTTCGGGATCAAGTCAAACGTAGTTCAGGCCATAAAATTTCTTCGTTGTTGCAATCTTTCCTTTCTTCCACTCTTCCTTTTCTTTCTTTTTATTTCTTTTCTTTTCCTTCTTTTTTTTTCTTTTTTTTTCTTTTCTCTTATTTTTTCCTTTCTTTTCTTTTCTTTTATTTTCTTTTCTTTTCTTTTTCCTTTCTTTCTTTTCTTTCTTTTTTCTTTCTTTTCTATTTTACTGTTTTTCTCTTGTTTCTCCACTTACTTTCCCCGCTCGGACCTACGAGTTTTGTCATCGATTCCGAAAGAGGGGTATGCAAGAAAATAACTGAGGCTCAAAGGGGTAACAAAGGATAAAGTGCTTGAATAGCAGAGCAAAATGCCTTCGTCATTCCAATCTCCAAAACATGCCAAGTACAAACTACACAATTAAGCAAGCTGAGGAAAATATACGTGACATCCTTTGATTGTACCAGAATTAGTAACCATATTCACGTATTTTCTTTCTACATTTTTCAATTACCTAGCACCATTGGACAACAATCTCGGTACCATGAACGGCCCCTATAGAATTGGGGCAGACTTGCTTTTGGCTTCAAACCGATATGGCATGATGCCTTTCAACAGTATTTCTTTATGTTCTATCTGCTCCAGTTGCACACAATTTGGGCTCGAAGTGATCTCGAAATGCCCTTACTTATTTCCCTCGAATGTCCCTACATCTCCATTATTGTTTCATTGCTTCATTACTAAACTGACTTTTAAAACTAGGCTGAGAATTATGCGTACATGTCATATCACTAGAACCAGCATGAAAAGAATAGTAAAAGGAGAGGAGAACTAAGCAAAATGACTAGAAATGGCGGGAAATAGAGAATTGCATTAGACTGACGGTGAAAGGATTTAAAAAAAACAAACAAAATGGACTAGGGTTACAACCCTTGAACAAACCTAGACAGTGCTAAACAAGCTATTATGCCTAAACAAACAAGGCAAAGTGAAAAGATAAAAGGCTTTGAGTCACCAGACAGTATTCAGATTACAACCCTGAAAATAACCCGGACAATAGAAATGACAACAAAATAAACCACCAAAACTCCACTCTAGCTCACCAAAAGATGGAGCGTCTTTCCAATCACCAAACTCGACATCTTAGCCACTGGATTGCCCATCAAAATTGCTGGGACCATCACCAATTTCAATATCATTGACTTCATTCAACGAGTTTCCAAGAGGATTCTCATACTCCCTGTCACCATGGATCTTCCCCACAAAATGTACACCATCATGTGCAGGTAAAGGATTCTGTGCAATGTTCTGGGTGGCACTATTCTGGACCGCAACTATCCCTTCCTGAATCATTCTTTCTATCTATCTTTTCAAATCCTGGCAACTTTCAACATCGTGCCCCAGGGCATTGAAATGGTATCTACACCGTTTAGAAGGGTCAAAGCCTCTTACATGCTTGTCCACATGATTCGGAGGAATCGGTCAATCAGGTTATAATGTTTTAGTTTCTCAAACAAGTCTGCATATGGCTCTCCTAAGGGGGTGAAAGTTTCCTATTTCTGTGCCCTCTCTTGCTTGAAATTTTGGTCGGCCCGCAAACCCGCTCTAGGGGGATTCCTGTAGGCTCTGGGAGGTGGGTAGGTGTTTTGAGTTGGATAAGTATTTTGTGGGGTGGATGATCACCATTGCGCATGGGTAGGATGTTGGGAGTACGTTTGGTCATGATGGATAGAGAAGTAGGGATCATGGGGTGGGTAATAATGCTGTGTAGTGCGGGGGTAGGCTTGGGGACGGGGTCGAGGTTGATGGTAATATGGTGATGGGCCCCTGGAGCAAGTCCTCGAGTCAACTACCGCCACATCTTCTTTCTTTTTCTTTCCCAATACCCCTCCAGTGTCGCTCTGGATAGCTTGGGTAGTTGCCTTGATTGCCGAATAGCTCATAATCTTGTTGGATTTAAGCCCCTCTTCCACCATGCTTCCCATTTTCACTACCTCGTTAAAAAAAAATTCCCACTGCTGACACCAGGTGACCATAATAGGTAGGCTCCAAAGCCTGTAAGAAGTAATCGAACATCTCGCTTTCTTTCATGGGAGGATCGACTCTTGCCGCCTGTTCTCTCCAGCGGAACCCATACTCCCTGAAGCTCTCCCTGGGTTTCTTCTCAAGTTTTATCAGTGACAGGCGATTTGGGACAATTTCTAGATTGTACTGAAAATGGCAGGCGAATGCTTGTGCCAAGTCATCCCAGGTATACCACCTACCATGGTCATGTCGTATATAAGACTCCAAAGCAGTCCCACTAAGACTCTGGCTGAAGTACGCCATCAGTAACTCATCACCATGTCCGTCATACAGATCGAACTTAGGCATTTTGAACCCTGCTGGTAACTGAACATCCAGGAACAGACATAAATCCTTATAAGCCACACTGACTTGGCCACCCAATCCTTGCATGTTCCTGAAGGACTGCTCCAGACTTTTTACTTTTCGAAACATCTCTTCCTGTTTCGGGTTCTTAAGCGGTTTTTCGGGTTCTGCCGGGAACTCAAAGTGAGGGGTGTAGGAATATGTCTCAGGAGCTTTAAAGGTAGGCTCGGGGGGATAATACTGGCTATCGTGGGCCTGAAATAGTGGCTCACTGGAAGATCTTTGCAATGTGGCAGGTAGAGGCGCCACAAAGACAACGGTGATTGGTGGAGGAGGGTTTTGTTTGGGTGGTGGAGCTTGGGGAGGGTAGGAGGTGGTGCCATAACACTGTTGGTAGAACGGGAAAGCTGGAGATGAATTCACAGTAGGAGGCTCCTGAGACTGAGCCAAAGGTGGGATGTAGGCTGGATTGGCGGGATGTACTGGCGCCGGCTGACCCCTAGACCAATCTTGATGTATTTCAGCCATTTGCTGCCTCAACTTATGCATTTCTTCCCTCATTGCATTAACATCCATCACCTCTACCTCTTTCGTCGGGTCCATAATACTAATATCTGATTCTTGGCCTGTCATTTTCAGCTTGTCTTTTGATCGGGTGTTGTAGGAATGGGTTGCCAGAATGCCGAACAACTAACCATCTGCCTGGACTCAATATCAACAACAGTTTGGTTAATGGTTAGGGCGTAAGCAGATTTGATAACTGCACGTTGGGAAATGAATGCACCGAAGCAATTTAACGGATTCTATTATGCACTTGCTCGACTGCTTGCGTCATCCCGGCTTCTATGTCGAATAACTTTCTTTCTTTCTATTTTCTCTCTCTTTTTCCCTTCTCTCTTCTTTTATTTTCTTGCTTTTTATCTTTTTTTTCTCTGTTTCCTTCTCAATTCTTGCCTTTGTTTTCTGTTTGTTTCGGTTCTCTCGTTCCCTCGATTTCTTATTTTCTCTTTTTCTTTCTTGTTTTTCTGCTCTTTTCTTTCTCTCTTTTTCTTTTCACCTTCCTCTCTTATTTTTCTTCTTATTTTCTTTTCCTTTTGATTTGGTTATGGTCGAATCCTATGAAGATTGCCTATGTATCATGACCCTGCATAAATCAGATCGGGCGTAGTTCCTAAAGATAAAAGGTAAAAAATAATAAAACATATTTTGGAACTTTCACAGTACAACAAACTTTGATTACAATGATTCAAAAACTGACAAACATAAACAAAACTAACAGATTCTGATGAAAAGATGAGATACAGACTCGAACATTAAACAACCCTCATACTCTAATCAAAAATACAAACTCAAGAACCAACTGACAGATTCTTTCCCCCACGTGCCAATTTTAACCAAATGGTTGTTTTTGCAAACGTCGCCCATTCCCAATTTCACATGAATTTTGAGGCCGGGGAGGATTATTGTATGATACTTCGCAAACTTGTCCGTTCTTTTACGAAAATAGCCTTTTGACAACTGAAAGATACTCTAGGGCTATTTTGGCAAGAACGGTTTAAGACGCCGCCGAAGCTGGATCGGCTTATTTTGACCAAAATCCAAACGGTATTCACTTGACTAATGACTCTTTTTCTTGTTTTTAAAATAAAAGACCTAGGTGTGCAAACACGGCCTTTCAGCACCTCAGGGATGAAGATTTTAAGGTTGCGTTGGCTAACCGGCCAAAATCTTTATAAAATAACCAAAGGTGGCTGTTCTTGCAAAAGCAACCTTCCGGCGTCCCTTTCGGGAACATTCGGCTATTTCTGACAAGAACGGCTTCACCTGACTTATTCATGCCAAAATTTAACACTACATTTTTTGGCTATTTTTTGCAAAGGAGGGGTTGGACCCGATGAGGGTTGCCTACGTATCTCACATCCGGTGAGAATCAAACCTGCGTAGTTCGGCCAATAAAACTAACTACTTTCGAAAACAAGACTTTTTTTCATTGACAAATGCACTCTATCGGAAAACAATACTCTTTTTTATATTTTCTTTTTCAACAAACCATTTGAAAATAAAACTCTTTAGTTTTTTTTTCTTTTTCTTGACCAATAAAACAAACCATTTTTGAAAACAAATTTTCTTTTGCCTTTTCTTCTTTTTTCATTTTTCTCAAAATTCGATAAAGTTTCAACACTATTTTGACATTGGTTGTTTTTTTAAAACAGGTAATTAACTCTCTATACTGCTATTTCTCTCTTTTTTTTCTAATTTTTCCCAAATACTCCAAAGCCAGTCAGCATGCAAGTTCGAGACAAATAAATGCACACGCAACACATAAGATGCATCAGGATGGTCTTTTCATTTCAGGTTACCTGTCCTAGATGGACCCAACCCCTGTGTTGAGTTCCCTACGGCAAATGCACGTGATGCAAATAAGCGTTCCTACTAGGGATCCGGCATGAAGTCAAGTTTTCTAGGTCCAATACCTAGGTATATGTCCTAAACTGTGTACCCGAGCGAACAACTCGAGTCGAAGAGGGGGCTACGTACCGGGACCCGCAAGATCGTCTGGCTTAATAACTTGTCCGAGCCACTTTCTTATTTCAGGGTATGACACTAACAGAATAGGGAGTCTCAACCAGTAAGCACATCCCCGGAAGTGAGAAGAGAAGGGTTTCGCCACAGTTTATATACATTTCAGATAATATCAAAGCGGTAAAAAGCAACATTTTGCACATTAGGTCCAAACATGTAACAAAATCAGATAACAGATAAAGCCACATACAACAATATATCTAAGATCGAATTCTGAACCTTGAACCGAAGTTCTGGGTCATTGTCCCCAGCAGAGTTGTCAGAGCTGTCACACCTCCTTTTCCACTACTACACCCTGTGAAGGGAATAATAAAAGGAGTTTTTCCAGTTAAAGGACAATTGAAACGGGATTCGTTTATTAAGAGATTCAGAGTCGCCACTTGGGATATTTATGGTGTCCCAAGTCACCGGTTTGAATCCCGAATCAAGGAAAGGGTTTGACTCTGTATTACAGTCGCGAACCAAAAATCCGAGTAAGGAATTCTGTTAACCCGGGAGAAGGGGTTAGGCACTCCCGAGCTCCGTGGTTCTAGCACAGTCATTCAACTGCTATATTTGGGCTAAAATCTGATTGTAATACATGTTCAAACCTATAGTGTACTTTTTAGAATTATTTACCGCAACAGTCAATTTTTTAAGAAAGAGAACGTCGTTTAAAAACGTGTTTTCAAATCACGTCACATGAAATTCACCTGGATCCTTGACACATCCTTATTCAACGTTTTGGAATTTGGATTTCGGTTTCATGAAATGCACACCTGTATTTAAGAAGGTAAGATTATTAAAAAACGCGCCTAAAGTGGCTAACGCATTATTATCTTTGCGGGAGGCCGTGAAATTTGCTAAACGGCACGCCCCGAATTCTAAGTATTTTAGTATAAGCATTTAATGAGGGCCCCGCAATTTATATAGTTTGTTCGGCGAGGCTCGTCTCATTTTTATTTAAAAGGCCAAGCCTAAAGTAAACTATGATTTTCTATTTAATTTGTCTCTAAAAGGGCCCTAGTTAATTATAAACATCAATTGCTGTTATTTAAAGTATGCAAGGATTTTGGGCCTTCAGTTCACGTCCACACCCAAACAAGAGGAGAACCTCTTAATTCGAGCATGCTACTTAACTAACAAGCCATGAACCCAAATTACCAAATTAATGTTATGGCGTCCAGCCCTCAGCATTAAAAACGAATCCATGAATAAAAGAATAAGCTGATAGCATCCTAAAAAACTGTCTCGTGTGCACACATTTGGACCCACACCTTATGACCCAATTTGACAAGTCCACAACCAACAATTTCAGCAAATGAAATAAAAATCCAGCGGATTGGGCCTGAGGCTCGGCCCCGGGGAAGGAAAATTCATTTGGACTCTCAAGTGGGTCCATATCTAGTGCAAGCCTTATTTGGATCCTATATTGTTGATTTTTAGTTCACAACAGGTTTAGTTATTAGTGATAAAATAGCTTATTCTGAGTTCATTATTATTCGACTCATTAAATAGTTGTTGGAGCTGGTAATTCTATATGCTTGTGTCTAAATCATTGTCTTTGAAAGCAACTTACAAACACTGAACGAGTAGATTAAAGTACCGACATATTTGAACTATGAGATGCACTGGATTTTGAAGCAATATAACAACATGTCCTTTTGAAGTTGAGTTCAACACTTTATTCTAATTTAATCCTCAAGTTAACATGATGGCAAATTCTGGATTAATGCACCATAAACGACATTTCTACTAACTATCCCTAATATTTTGAATGTTTAATGATTAATTACAGAGGGATCTGGAATCAATTTCTAGAACTATGCTGTTGTTTAATATTGAAAGCTAAACTAATCCCCAAATAAAGCTATCTAAACTAACAGATAATCAGCAGTCCAATACCTTTCCAGTTTAATTACAAAGCAATTTCAAACAATCCTAATTAATACAAACAATATTGGATTCGAATTATATGATTATTCTATGCATTTGAACTAAATAAAAACAGGAAAAAATAGCTCAGGGATGAATCAAACAGCAATATTATTGCCCAAACTTCCAAATCAATTCTACATCGATCCTTGGCATATTCTACAAGGCCAGAAGTGTACCTGAGATTTGGATCAAAATAAGCAGGATGAATAGATCAGCAACAGTAGGCACAGGATCAGACAGTAGTTCACAGCAACAGGGATCAGTTTGGACTTATTTCAAAAAAAAACCAAAGACATAATTTCACACAAACCAGAACCAATCTCAGCAATATACCACCCAAAACAGCTCAAATATATCCAACACAAGTCGAATTTAAGCTTAAGATACTTCTGAAGCCTCAGCAACTAGAGAATCAAGCTGAGAGATGGGAATCAATGTCTAAACCTCAAAATTATCCTAGAAATGCAATGTAACAGTATTTTTTTTTTGGTTTTTCTATATTATTCTCTATTTGTTTTTTGAATTTTCTGCAGAAATTGAGATCTAAAGCTGAAATTTGAGCTTGATCTCAAGGGATCTTCATTGAAACAATGTTTTTTAATTTTCTGGAGTTTTTCTGATTTTTTTTTTTTTTTGTTTTTCTGGAGTTTTGATCTAGGATCTAAAGGAGTTTTTGAATTTGAAATTCAAATCTTAACTGATGAAAACTTGTGGAAAGTGGGGGAAATTTTCTGAGCTTCCAACTTGTTTAACAAGGTACTACCTACTGCCTTTTATAGGCAAAACTAAAGGGGAACTTCTCAGTTTTCCCCTTTGATCATTCCTTAATTTGCATCTTTGCTTAAAACTCCCTAAAGAACTTATTTCTTTTTCAAGATATCCTATTATATTTCCTGATATTCCAAATTGAACCCTATTCTAGAGTGTTCTAGGGTGTTCCTAATTTGTTACTGCAAGATTCCCCTATTTGAAATGCCCAAATTACCCCCTTTTACTCCACTAAAATTGCTAACTTATTTCAACTAACCTAAACCTTCTTAATCTTGGTAAGATGACCATGGTTAAACAGGCACAAAAGAACTGGATATTTTCAGCTATAACCAAAACAAACTAATAGAGATCCTAACAATTAAACTACTCAACCTAAATAATCCAAGATAGACCTTAGACTTAGTGAGACACTAATACTCTAAAACAGTCAGATGATAATAAATCGAATTTAACTAGACTACTGAATTAATAAAACTCATTAAAACAGAATAAGCAATTTCCACAAGGCTGGGGAACACCAAAACAAACCATAATCAAGAAAATAATACAAAACAGAAGCGATTCAATTCGATTAACGAAGCTAAACATTAAACGCCTAAACAAACCACGGATAACAGCTAATTATCCTAAAAATCTCCTAAGAAAATAGGACTTTATGAACACTGTAAAAATAATAGTTTAGAACAAAAAAGAAGAATATCATGGCAACAAGGAATAAAGAAAGTGAAGAAAAACTAGCAAAAGAAAAAAAGAAGAAATACCTAAAACTGTGCAGACAAACTCGAAGTTAAGAAAGCCTTTTATTCTCGACTGGATTAGGCTTCAATCTTGTGAAAACCAACTAAGCAAGGTAAAAACCTCCCTAACCCGTTGAAATATGTATTTGGAAGCAAGACAGTTCTTTGATTTGATTTTTGAGAAGCTCCAACGATGTTTGAAAGAAATGGGATAAGGATTCATGGTAAGGGGTTGTGGAGTTCATAAGGTGTTATTTAGAGGTGATTTGGAGGCGTCGCCGCCGTGCACGGTAGTGGCGGCGCCTAGGGTTTGGCTTATTCGAGAAGCTAGGTCAGGAATTGTAAGAAATCACTTTGGGGGTTGGAAAGAAGAGGGGAAGAGGATTCTTTGGTGTATTTTTGGGGTTGATTAGGGCTTTGCCGCCGGCGGAGACAATTTCCGACCGACGGCGCCGGCGGAGGGGTGGTGGCGTTTTGCAGGCGTTACAGGGATAAAGTGAGAAACGATTGAGGGGGTGGGGGTTCATTAGGACAGTAATATACTAATCCTAACCATGCTTCTACACCATTGGATCTACAACCTAGACGGTCCAGATCCCTTGACGCCAAACAATTTTGTTTAGCTCGAGAGGGAAGCATGCCGGGTAAGGGTATGGACTGGGCAGTTTTGAATGGGTTTGGAGTTTTGGGCTTCGAAATGTTGGCCCAAAGATGGTTAATCCATGAAGATCACCCAATTTTCCTTTAACTTCCTCTCCTTTTTATTTTTAATTTCTTTTTATTTATTTTTTCTGATATTTGTTAAATGCAAAATTAGAAATAAAAACCAAAATTGACTCTAAAATTATACTACTTAATTTTCAAATGCATTAATTCTTAATTTAAATGCAAATTAATACAATTAAACATATGAGTGAAAAAAAGAATCATTTTTGTTATTTCTTTATTTGTTTGTAATATTAATCACTAATTAATCCTAAAATATGAAATTAAATCCTACACGCAAATACCATGTATTTTTGTATTTTTCATGAATTAAGCAATAATAAACGTGCACAAACAACCGCAAACAATTAACAAAATGCCACAAAAATCCATAAAATTGCAAATAATGAAAAGAAGTTATTTTGTTTTGAATTTATGGGAGTAATTCATATAGGAAAAAAATCACGTGCTCACAGGTTGCACGCCGCAATAGTGTGATATCGATTCTGGTCCACTATATGTTATTTTTTGTGTGTTTCGCTTCCTATCTTCTAAGGAAAATCCGTATTAGCGCGAGGGTTAGGTAATTCCTTCCAGAGTTTGATTTCCTGTTTGTGTTGTGTTCGGATTGGTGGCCTATTGGCACATTGTGGCGTCATANTCGATGATTAGCTGACTCGGCAGTTGATTAGGAATTTCGGCATCCCATCCGTCGTGGCGGTATTGTAATAGTTAGAGTAAGACCAATGTAGGTCATGAGGTGCAATGGGTCGTGGAATTTTGATTAATTCAAACAGAAATGTTATTGTGGTCCTATGAGTAAAATGTTGCAAAGTAAGAATCCAACAAAGTTATGCAGTCATCTTTGAGTACAGCATATAGTGATTGATACGGTGATTGTATGTTAGAAACAGGCCTGGCATAGAATTTCGGATGTTGGAATTGGGCTCTAAGTCATAGTTGCTTGAATAAAGGGGAGTATCTTCAGAACTTATCAAGCTAATGTGCTCAACTAAGTTGTGGTAGCACGGGAAGGTGCACGAGGTGCTAAGCAGTGATTTCAGGCTACTTCGGTATAGTTCTCAGCACGTTTGAGGACAAACGTATGTTTAAGTGGTAGAGAATGTAACGACCTGACCGGTTGTTTTGAGCCCTAGCGTGTCGCTCAGCAATCTGAGGCCATGAGCAACTTCATTTCAGGTATTGTGACTTGTTCACATGGTCGGAATTTAAATTCAGGAAGATCGGAGTTAAATTTAAATGAAAATTCTCCTTTAAGAAGCTTAAAGTTGAAAGAATGAACTAGGATTAGATTTTTGAGTAAACGACCTCGGAATCAGGATCTGAAGGTTCCAGTAGGTTCGTATGATGATATCGGACTTGGGCGTATACCTGGTTCGGGTTTTGGATAATCCGGGAGCATTTTGGCGCCTATTGTGGAAGTTAGCATTTTGGAAGAAATTTCTTAAGTTTGGCTTGGAGTGCATTTCAGCGTTATCGATGTCCGTGTGGGATTCCGAGATTGGGAGTAGCTCCGTATAGTGATTCTGGAGTCGGGAGCGCGATCGGAAGTGAATTCGGTGGTCCGTAGGTCATTTTGAAGCTATTAGGCTAAAGATAGAAATTTGAAGGTTTTTGAGAAGTTTGATCGGAAGTGAACTTTTTGATATTGGGGTCGGAATCCAATTCTAAAAGTTGGAGTAGGTCTGTAATGTCAAATATGATTTGTATGCAAAATTTGAGGTCAATCAGACGTGATTTGATAGGTTTAAACATCGAAAGTAGAAGCTCGAAAGTTTAAAGTTCATAAAGCATGGATTGGAGGTCGATTGATGATTTTAGCATTGTTCGATGTGATTTGAGGCCTCAAGCAACTCCGTAATGTGTTTTGGGACTGGTTGGTATGATTGGTTGGGGTCCCGAGGGCCTCGGGTGGATTCCGAGTAGTTAACGGATCGAAACTTGGAATTTAAGAAGGACTGAAGCAGCTAGTACCTGGTATTTCCTCTTCTGCGGAAATGGGACCGCAGAAGCGGCCCTGCAGAAGCAAGGAGGAAGCCGCAAAAGCGGTCGAGTGTGAGGGAAGCGAGGACCGCAGAAGCGGCCCTTGATCCGCAGATGCGGAACTGCAGAAGCGAAATCTGGACTGGAGCCCTGGTCCGCAGAAGCGGAGTTGTATCCGCAAAAGCGGGACCGCGGAAGCGGAAAACATTCCGCAGGTGCGAAAAAGGCTGGAGGCAGAGAGTTATTTTAAAAATCAGATTTTGGTCATTTCTCTCATATTTTCATGGCTTGGGCTATTTTTCGGGAGCTCCAAGAAAGGGTTTTCATCATCAATGATAAGGTATGTTATCCCCACCTATTATGAGTTAAATACATCGATTATGTATGGATTTTTAGCATGTAAATGGGTAGAAAATTGAGGGTTAGAGAAATACCTAGAAAAATTTGTGTTCTTGAATTTTGACCATGATTTTGAGTATGGGATTAAGAGAAAATCATATATTTGAGTTCATGAGTTCATGGGTAAACTTTATCTTCGAGAAATTTCGGATTTCAGGCATGTGGGCCCGAGGGCATTTTTTTAACTTTTCGTTCGAATTGTTATAAATTGGGTTGTAAAGTATAATTGAGCATATATTAATGGATTTGTATGATCGTTGGCTAGTTTTGGAGCATTGTGCGTTGGTGCAAGTCTTCGGAAGAATGTAGAATGCCGGTTGTGGATCTTCGGAGCGAGGTGAGTCTCCTTTCTAATCTTGTAAGGGGAAATTTACCCCATAGGTGAGTTAAATTGGTTATGTGCTCCTATTTGTGGGGGCTACGTATGCACGAGGTGACGAGAGTCCGTGCGTAGCTACTATTATGCTATTTTCCGGTTAGTCTAGGACCCAAAAGCATGTTATATTTGAATTAATTGTGAACCCATTGATGGTTTGAATTTGCTTAAATCACATTAAACTAATAAATTGATCTCTATAAAGAATTAAGTTTTGTTTTCTCAAATTATTAAAAAGAATTGGTCTTTCTTGGATAATTTCATCATGTTGACTTCTTGATTGATTGTTTGTTTGTGCGTGTTTATTTTTGGAATGGGCTGAATGCCTCGGTAGATTAATAGATGCATTTATAGGCACGTCGTCGACCCTCGGCAAGTGCACATTTATTTTTGTTGGATCGGGCCGTCGCCTCGGTATGATTTGCGCATGTTTGTGTTGCTGCCTGAACTTAATTAAGTTATCATTGCCCTTTTATTGCTTAAAAATATTTGGATTATATTTAAAAAGAAATTGTGGATATTTTTCCTACGAAAGAATTACCTGTTTACTTGTTCCCTCTATCTAGATTAAAATCATGTTTATAAAATAAATTCACTATTTAATATGTATATTAAAGACAAATAATCATTGGACTATTAGAGAGTGTAAAGTCGACCATCTCGTCTCTACCCCTTCGGGATTAGGCGGGACACTCACTAAGTACACGTTTATTAGGTACTCATACTACACTTCTGTGCATTTTTGTTGCACAGGTATATATATACCTCTTGCAGCCTACTGGGCGTAGCAGCATGGATGACTCTGGGACTAGGTGAGCTGCATTGTTCGAGACGACCCGCTGCTAGTGTAGTTCCCTCCAGTATTTTCTTATTATCATTCCATGTCCACTGTATTTCGGACATATGTTGTATTTTATTTTTCATATCGATAGTTGCTCGCGTACTTGTGACACCGGGTTTCTGGGATGGTTTCAAAGGAATTGAGCTAATCATTTATTGTTTAATTTGAATCGAAGTAATGATCTTTTTTAATTATGAAAAAATGGAAGGAGAAATCTTGGATATTCAAAAGTATTAAAAAGAGGATAAATTGTTAATTTAGTTGGCTTGCCTGACAGAGGTGTCCGGCGCCACCACGACCCTTAGTAGATTTTGGGTCGTGATAAATTCTGTTAACCCGGGAGAAGGTATTAGGCACTCCCGAGTTCTGTGGTTCTAGCACGGTCGCTTTGATCATACTTGGCTTATAAAATTATTTTAATTACTGATTTTAGAACCTTTATGCATTTACTTCTTACCGCTTTTAAAGAAAAAATTATCTTGAAACGGGTTACGCATACGTATACCCATTTGTTTGGTGTGTCAAAAATCATGTCACGCGAACGTGTCCACGATTAATAATACTTTATTTTATTAAGAGAATTTGGCCGAAGCTGCGCGAACGCATACTCCAGTTTTGTTTTTAGGAATCGCAATCATGTCACGCGAACGTATCCATAACCGCGATGGTATATTAAACGGGCCTAAAACAAACTACGAATATTCAAATTATTTCCCAAAAAACTACTTTGAGATTATGAGATATGATCTTGAACTAATATATGCAAGCCCTACTCTGTCGCACTTTATAAGCTGCAGGAAAGAATATTTTCCATTCCTTGGAGTTACTTGCAAATAAAATTCAGACTAATAGCAACAATGACACACCCATCAAAAGGAGGATAACTACGAATCAATTCAAAGTTCCATCCTAATTATTTATTTACTAAATGGCAAACTTTATGGTCCTTTTTATATCAAACAATAATCATATTACGTATTAATTCTTGAATTCTATAGCAGACCCACAGAACCCGATTCAGAGAACAACACAACATACTCCACATTTCGTTAAGACCCACAAAAACATGCCATAATTAAACCAAATAGCAACGAAACTAAATTGAAAGACAAACAAAAAAATACAAATATCCAAGCATTTCCCAACTGAGTATACAAAAATAATTCAAAATTTCCAGAATAAAAAGATGAAATATATTAGAAAAAATGACCTTGTAGTTTGAAAGCTGATTCACTGAGATCTTCACCTAAACTCATCTAGCAACAACGAAGCACAAACTGAACCAACGATCGGACCTCGACGGAGCTACTAACCTCGAACAGAACCTTGCACCGGCGAACTCGACGGACGGAACTATGACGACCCGGCCCGTTGTTACGTGATTTACCGCCCCGTTTTCCCTCATATTATGCTTCACTATGTTTCAATATCATTATTTGAGTTGATCGGGTAGAATTGGATTGGTTTTATTTGGAAATGAGACACTTAGTCTCTTAAAGGAACGCTTATTTTAAAAAAGTCAACTGGAAGTTGACTATTTAGTTAGGAGGCTCGGATGTAAATTCGGATGATTCGGTTAGCTTCGGGGGATGAATTGTGACTTAGGAGTGAAATCGGAATTGATTTTGGAGGCTCGGTGTAGAATTAGGCTTGAATTGGCGAAGTTTGAATTTTAGCGAATTCTGGTTGATAGGCAAGATTTTGATCCGAGGGTCGGAATAGAATTCCGAGAGTTGCAGTAGCTTCGTTAGGTGATTTTGGATATGTCTGCAAATTTTCAGGTCATTCAGACGTCGTTTGGTTGGGTTTTTGATCGAATGTGAGTTTTGAAAGTTTAAAGAAAACTTAGGCCTTGATTTGATGATATTTGAGGATTTTGATGTTAATGATAGTGTTTTTATGATTCGAACAAGTTTGAATAAGGTAATAAAACATATTTGTGCTTTTGGTTGAGGTCCCGGGGGCCTTGGGGTGATTTCGAATGGCTATCGGGAGGTTTGGAGTTTCATAATTGCAGCATAAAAATTGCAGACCATATTCACTCTATGCAATCACATAGAAGGAATTTTTGAGGGGTGATTGGTTGTTATATGCGATCTCAATGTGTGTCATGCGATCGCACAGTGTAATTTTGGCCCGGGAATTTTTGTAGGAATTGCTCTATGCGATCGCGTGGGAGCATGTGCGATCGCATAGTGTATTTTGGTAAGCCTGTGCGTTTGCGAAGTATATGATGCGTTCGCATAAGGTAAATTCTGGGAGTTTAATTTTTTGTGCTATGCGATCGCAATGGGGTGTATGCGATCGCATAGAGTAAAGCACCTGAGCAGAAGGGTTTTTAATAATATTTTATCCGCGAGCCTATGTTATTTTCCTTCATTGTTGAGCGATTTTGGAGCTTGGGAGAGCGAATTGAAGAGGGATTCAAAGAGAATCGATTGGAGGTAATATTTTTGAACTTAAACCTCGTATTTATTGTGAAATCTACCTAGAAATTCAAGAGATTAAGCCTAAAATTGAAGAAACTAGGGCTTGAGTTTTGATATTTCAAATTTGGATTTGATAGGTCATTTGAGCTCGGATTTGGGAGTTCTTGGTATGCACGGACTCGTGGCGAGATAAGGAATCCGGTAATGTAAGTTTCATAATTTTTCGAGAAGTGGGCCCGGGGCTCGGGTTTTGCTAGTTTCGAGATTTTTGATATTTTTCGATTGTTTTCGATTGGGTATTGTTTCCTTAGTATATTGTAATGTATTCGCTCTGATTTTGGTTAGATTCGACGCGCGTGGAGGCCGAATTGAGGGGTAAGGGCTCGCGAGCTAGAGATTTCACCGGTTCGAGGTGAGTAATACTTGTGAATGATATCCTGAGGGTTTGAAACCCCCGATTTGTACATCATAGTGCTGTATTGTGGTGACTTGTACGCCAGGTATGAGCGTGTGGTAGAGCACTGTTGGGGATTGTGACTTGCTCCATCCCGGTTGTTGATTTTACTACGTGATTGACTGAAAACTACTTGATGCTATCATGATTTGGGCTTATTGCCATGTTTGGGCTTCGTGCCAACTATGTGAATCCTTCAGGGATTGACATTACTGTTTTAGCATATCTTGCATATCATTTGGTTTCAGTCCAAGGTTTTAAATGCTATTTTGCAAACTCAGCCATGCTTCTAAGTTTTGATAACTTAAATGACATTTTAAATATATTTCAGGCTGCAAACTTCTATTTTGTAAATGCCCAAGGGGCTTACTATATTATTCTCTGGACTGATTATAAAGTGACTTGAAACAGTGGTAACAATGACACTGTATGTTGTACTTGAAATAGTGGTAACAATGACACTATAATATATACTTGGAACAGTGGTAACAATGGCACTGTGTGATATAAATTGGTCAGGTAACAATGGCTGACCGGTCAGGTAACAATGACAGACCAAGATATTGTGCTTGGGCAATAGGAGCCCCTCCGGAGTCTGTACACACCCCCAGTGAGCGCAGGCTACCCAAATGGATCGGGCTGCACGCCACAGCGGTCATGTGCATTATATTGCATTCATGCATTCGTTCCTGCTTGTACTACGTGGCATGACTTTTAGCACTCACATATCATTGGCATACATGTTATTACTTGCCTTGTTGACCAGATACCCTGGTGTTATATATTAAGGAATGATGTGCCCAAGGGGCTGATTTATGTGTCGACTTTCACTATCTGATATAGCATTCATATGCTTGACTATTGGAAAAAGGATATTTGTAAAAGAGATTTTTAACTGAGCTTGAGATTTTCTAAAGGATTTTCACAGTGTTACGGTTTTACTATTTTTCTCAAAGGGTTGTACTGTCTTTTATAACATTTTGGAGTGCTCATACGTGTTTTCTTATCGCTCAGATATTATTCGCTCTTATTACCACTGAGTTGGAAGTACTCACTTTACTCCCTGCACCTCGCGTGCAGTTGCAGGTATTGTTC